>SNQJ01S0027025.1:41674-55246 GCA_010110895.2 Picea sitchensis | reverse complement strand
GTCGTATTTTAAGATAAGATAGAGCACTCAATAAAGTGCCCGTACAAAAGAAAACGGCCATTCTGTGATCCCCAATTTTTTCTTTTTCACAATGATTCACTCCACTCCCCTTCGACCCTAAGTTGTTCAAAACTACGTAACACATCATAAATTCCTAAAATCATGTATGACCATGATATTGTTGCTTTCTGAAATCATACATAACCAATTCGAAGACTCTAAATGACATTGCTTTCTTTMAAATCTGCCACGTTTCATGCATGCTTATATAATACATGCGATAGAAGAACGCACCCTTTGTAAATCTTAATATCATCATGAATATGTTTTTATATACAATTTTTTTATATAGAATTTTAAGGATTTTCACAATATTTATAATACATAGTATTTAATAGAATCAATTTACTAGCTAACCATGATAAATGTAATATGCATTATAAATAAATAACAATATAACAAAATTTATAAAACAATATAACAAAATCACAATTTCAAAGAGAAAACTCAACAACAAATAAGAACAAAAAAAGGGGAAATGATATATCTTTATTGTTCAATCAATAATGGAGAAATGGTTACAAGTTGCATGAAGCACCTCAGGATTCTATATTTAAATAGGAAAAATATCAATAATTTTCTGGCATATAGAAAGCCAAATGCTTGAGAAACCACTCAACAATCTCTACCTTCACAACAATTTTCTTAATATTTTCCCCAACTAATCAATCATAACCTTTCCTGGAAGATAAGAGAAGTCAAACACCATTGCATTTTCTCTAACTATACTAGTTACGTGAAAATGTGTACACGGTTTTCTCCAGTATGGACTTCTCCACCTCCATCTGTAACCTGCCTTACAAAATGATGTCTTGTCCAATTTTGATATGATGGATTGTTAGTCAAATGCACAATGATTTGATCACTACAAAACATCCTATCATGTACTTGTCCAAACTTACCTAATGGATCCTTGCATTCATGTGATACATAACTTGAGGTATATATTCTCTTGTCCAAATCTCATGAATCAAGATAACAACAAATTAAATCACTACAACCATTGTAGGTGACTCATACTTCTAAAATAATGAAGCACCCATTTCCATGCTCTTTATTTAGTTTTTCCATCTGTCCACTCACAATAGTAATTGCATGTGAAATATTTGAACATTCCATCACAAACATAAACATTCCTATTGTATTAGCATATGGTACACAAGACAAATAATCATTTTCTTCCTTACTACTGGGACAAAAAACTTGAAGAAAACTCACAATGAAAGTTAAAGGGATATTTACAAGTTTCACAATGTTCATACTAAACCTCATCACTTTCCTCACCATATAATTATATCCTGATAACCAAAACTTACCATTTTTCTCTCCTCTGTGTAATTCTATGCTCAAGATTTGTTTTGTTGCTCCCATATCGTTCATCTGAAACATCCTGGCCAACTAATCCTTTAACATGTTTATGTTAACCATGATTTGATTGCAACAAGAATATCGTTAACACATAACACCAAGATAATGAATATTCCAATGAAAATTTTTGAGTAAGAACATTGATCATACTCACTTCTAGTGAAATTTTTTCTCAGCATGAAGGACTCAAACATTTTGTACCTATTACCCCTAGGCTAGCAGTAAATAAGGAGATGATATCTCAAGGCCCACATGTTGAAGACATGGAATTCCAAGAGACAAATGAATAGGAAGGGCCCCTTCTATTACCACACATCACCATTGATCGGAATCATCAACGTTCACCACACCAAGTTGGCCTATAGAGGAAAATAAGTCTTTCTTCATGAGGTAACAAGTGTGGTATCGTGGTAAGTGTCATTTTAATAATTGAAGAATTTGAGCATGTTGCAAAGAGTCATTTCTTTATTATGAAAACGTTTTCTTGGAAGTTATACCTTTTACCTCATTTCACCTTGGTGGTTGACGTGGTTTCTTGGTAACTAGGTCACCCTTGGGAAAAAGGTGACCCAATATATGTATGTTTATGTGCAAAAGCACTAGTCTGCACTCTATTCCCAAAATCCATATTTCCCTTTCCCTTGAGCAAGTGGGCCTAGTTCTAACCAACAAAATTGCCTTCTTCAAGCAATCTATGTCGGCCAGTAATCAAAATTTCACAAAAAACTTCAAAGTAGTAGTCCTTACGATATTGCTTGAGTGCATTCCAATTGGTGCGGAAGGCCAATACGAACACATCTAATGGTGTTCTTAAATTTATCAGAACTAACTCAATGAGTTGTCCATCCTTATTCTTGTAAGTTTATACATATTTGATCAACTTAAACTAGATTTGTTTAACACATGGTAAATAATCCTCCAGTCTTTCAAAGGAATAAGGATCAAGAGAAACCAAATATTTCTCCAATAACATGTGCTTTCATCGACTCGGTTGAATAGGGTATTCAACTTCCTCTAGACCAAATGCGGAAAGTCAAGTCCACCGATATGAAAATGAATTTCTTGAGCGATGTAGGTCATGATCACCCTTACAACCTCATCCTTCTTTCCATAAATGGAATTTTTTTCCAAAGCATCTATTGGATTTTGGATCGCGACCATGGTATACTCCCATAACCCCTTACTTTTCAACATATTTTCCATATATGGTTCCCATACTACATAATTTGATACAATCAAAGCAACATGATCGATATTCGAAGCCATATTCAATATCCAGATAAAATAGCTTTGTTTCAATAAGTTTTAATCAACAAACCATCGTCCTAGAGTCAATCGCACAATAGATCCGGCTCAACAAGGTTTTCATATAACAAGTTGAAGTTTTCAAACCATCAAACATGGTACCATGTTTGAGAATTAAATGGAACGTAATATGAAACCAAGAACATATTACTACAAAGAACAAAAGAGGGATAAACATATTCAAAGAAAAGAGGTGGCATCTAAAGACATCGTTACAATACTTAAGCACATAGTATTGTGATCAGAACATCAAAGTTCATATTGCACAACTTGATCTGCATGATCTATTTTGAAAACTCAAAATACTTGCATTCAACATATGATAATGACCCAAGGGGTATTATTTAATAGGATCAATATCTAACCGAATCTTATAGAATTCATAACATCTTGTCCACATACAATTTATGTGGTTAGAATTGATTCCACAAAATTTGTTCTGTCAAGTCTAAAAGATGGTACTCGACCCGACCAACTACCTATACAAATTGTACTTGATTGTAGAGATGGTTAATCCACCACCTCATTATCTTTGACTACAGGTTGATGGTCTTACTGAAATACATGTTAACTACTCAACCGACTAATGTGGTGTGTTGGTGAATCACCCAACTGACTCTGTCCATATGTAGGTCGACCTCTCGACTAAATGAACCTAGAAGATGTGTGATGAACCATCAATACTTGATTTTTCAACATTTAATCCCTTGTAGACCAATATAATGAAATTGTCAAGATGTGCAATGTGGCCAATGCATATTACAAAGAACTTTCAATTAAAGTGTGCTCATTATTTTATGTCTTATTCCACCTTTTGGGGATTTGTGTAATTAAAAATCATGATATTCCCTTTATTACAATGAGACACAGATTATGTCAGGAGTCATGAATGTGAAAATGTTATTTGGAAGTGTTATCCTTATTTTGGATGAGACCGATATCTTCATAAAAATGGATGCTAGTAGAATTGATGGTGATGTAAAGGGTGTGCCTTCCATGGTGTTCGTAGCAATCATAAAATCTTTGAGCTAGGAGATTGTGTGGTAGGAAACTTTATTTTTCACTAGATCCTAATCATATGGGATATTATGCATTGTTTCTGTTAGCACAAATTCTGGTATGGGTCGTTTTCTCTCCTAAGTCAGGCCCATGGCTCAAAAGGAAAAGAGGCGGGCTAAGAACCCACTAAAGGGTGATTATTCGCGGCCTGTGCTAGAAGTAACCAAGCGCATATCTCAGAAAATCTCGTTCGGGGTTCAAAGTCAAGCGAGCGAGCGAAGATTTATTTTCAACAGTAAGGATTCGTCGAGGAAGTATATCGACGATCAATGAGAATTCATGATTAGCAAAGTTGCACGAGGATTAACGCCAAGGACATCACCTATATCGCAGAAGTGATCAGGGCCGTCCATTTCAGCAGACACAGGTGGCACGCGATTGAGCTTCGTCGTGCTTCGATTACCAGGACTTCGAGAGCAAAGGAGCAAGAACTCCTGATGGGCGAATTCCCGAAATAATCTGGTCCGTTGATCATGGAGAATTCTCAGCCGTCCATCAGGGACGATTCTCGACACATGAAGCTAATGAGTCAGCATATCTAAGCAGCCAGGATCTGCGTGCCTAGATCTATGGCCAGAGTTCCATTCTAGACCCCCTTCGTCATTCTACCTTTAACAAGGGGGGGGTGGGGTCCAGAATTGAGTACGCATCTCTCAACGGCCTGGATTTGGGAGCCTGGATATACGGTCAAGGTTGGATTCTGGACCCCCTTTTCCTATCTACCTTTAATAAGGGGGGGGTCCAGAATTGGCGGCTTAGAGCGGGTCCCCCCTTGTCGAATCTCTGATTTTCCTCCATCGTCCACCTTTCACCATGTGTGTTCCACTCAGCGCCATCCTAGCCCATCTCTTTCCCCTTTCCTTGCTCCCACTTGTCACCTCCTGCCAGGTGTTCCTCCTCACATTTGTCCCTTGGTTTCCACTTCCTCCATGTCATATTCCTCTTCCCTTTTCTCCCTCTCATCCTCCACCTATATGGTCATCCTTACTCCTCCCCCACCTTACCTCTCTCACCCACCTGTACCCCACACTCCATGCCACTTCCACCTGTGTCCTATCCATACCCCATGGCATTTCTCATCTGGTGTCATAGCACCACCTCATCCTGCTCGCCAGGGTCTCCTCCATGTCTGCCTACTGGGTCTCCTCGTAGTAGTCCTGCAAAGGAGAAGCAACCAAAGAAAGGATACCACATTGTCCGAGTGCAGAGTTGACTGAGGTTGTTCCCAATCCCAAGGAAGCAGTTATTGAGGTGGTTGGTGGTGGTTAGACATCATCTCCACCATAAATGGAAATCCTAGAAAAGGAACCGAGACAGGTCAATTCTTCTGAGGGGTGCTAGGAATCTGATTGCGTCTGACATAAGCACATGATCGTCCAGAGACTGCAGGTGCAGTCTGCTAGTAAACATGCAGACATAATGTTTTTAATGATAAGTCTCGGTTTTGTTGTTGTTATTGGCTTTTGTGTATATGTAGGCAATTTTTCCATTTTTGTAAAGGATTGATGGTAGAGCTAAGCTCTCGACTGGAAAGCTTTAACAAAGCCTCTGGTTCTCTAGTTATACAATGATATTTTGATATTTCTTATTTAATGGTGGCCAGCCTCCTCCTTTCCTTGTTCCTCTGAATCTAAAAGACCAGGTATGGATGATCCAGTTGGGTGTTGTTGTAACTATATGATGCATGTTTGATTGTACTAGTTCTGCAACGTTTGAGGTTTACTTTGAAGTTTCTCCGGTCTGCGAGGATCTCATATCTGAGACATTTCCCCTTTCTTTCCCTCCACTTACTCACCGCTATGGAAATTTATTGGCTTAAGTTAAATCAAGACCTCACATGTCCTTGTTGTTCCAACCCAGTTTTCCCAGTGAGCGATATTGTTCTGAGTTTACTTTCATTCAATCACCCCCTTTATAAACAAATTGTGACATAAACTGATGGGCCTCAGGCTTATTCCTGCTACAATCTAGGAGTGACTTTTGTAGCCAACATTTCTAGCGTCGTTGTCGGGGATGAAGTTGAAAATTTTCCCTAGGATTGAATGACATTGAGCCTCTGATTCTGAAGGTGCATCAGGCATCCGATCCCTACAAGATTGCTATTGTGCACCTGGCGACTCCATTGTATGAATCCACTGTGGAAAACCTATTGTTTTAGTTGTGGCTTCCAGAGGTAGACACACGCGGTCCCATCCACAACTGCCTCTAGCTACACCTGAAGTTGATCCAGAGGTGATTTTCAGAAAAGGAAAGGCCTCTGAAGGAGAAACTTCCACCGCCGAACCAGGTAATTTTCCATCTCCTTCTGTAGGAACTCCATTTTCTTCTTCTCAGCTTCCTAGCAGACGTTTTTCTGAAGTTTCCCATTGCCTGAATTTTAGGAGTGTTCCTGCTGAGTTTTCCTCTCCCGGTCTGGGATTGGAAGGAGAAATCCTTGTCACTCCCCTCTCTTCTGAAGTTGTACCTTGGCATAGACCTAGGACCATAGAAGACTTCCCCACTCCTAGTTTTACCACCCCTCCTCTTTTTACTGTCGTTGCAACTGTATAGAGAGAAGCATCTGCTGACTCAAGCCCCTTAGCCTCCTCTCTGAATCCCCCATTGTTTCCCCGTCCACCTGTAAGCTCATTTCTAGTATCCCCTGTTCAATCTCCTTCTCCTCTGAGTTATCCTCCACCTAATATTCCTATGGCAGGAGAAAATCCCCCCATGACCAGAATGGAGGCTATAATAGCTTCTAGGTATGCTCCCCTTTTGTTACCTTAGCCTCTCAATGCCCTTCCAGCAAATGGCTACCTTAAACAACTTCCCAAGTTTACAGGCGAAGGGGACATAGCTACAGAAGAATACCTTGAAGCCTTTTACATTTTTACAGATGATCATGTTATCATGCATGCAAACGTATGGATGAGGATTTTCATCCATAGCCTTGAAGGCAAGGCTAGAAAATGGTTTAGGGCCCTACCTCCTGGATCTATCGATGGGATTGAGGCTTTCGATAATGCCTTTTTGAGACAATGGGGAGACAAAAAAGACTTCATGTATTACATGACAGAGTCTGGGTCTTTGAAGAGAAAGGAAGGAGAGTCTATCTCTGACTTCTCCAAGAGATTCAATAAAATGTATAATAAGATCCCCGCTCAGATAAAGCACTTAGAAGCCTCTACTAAAATCACTTTTGCTAGCACTTTTGATCCTGATTTCTGCCTCCTGTTGAGGGAAAGGATAGCCACTACTCTGGCTCACATGCAGGATGCGGCTATGGAAGTAGAATCTAACATATTGGTTGTTGACCGAGTTAGGAATAAGGTTGATAGAGACATATCCAAGAAGAGAGCTGAAGCCTCCCCATCCAATTCCTCTCCCCTTACCCTTCAGACGGACGAGGTAACTAAAGTGCTAAAGTCACTTTTGGCTAGAATGGAAAGGTGGGAGTTAGAAGCGAAGCCCATGTACAAAAATCCCCAAAATGATGATCATAGAGGCTTCAGGAGGCCTAGTAACAATATGCCATAGGATGTTCCAAGAGAACCCAGGAGCATAGAAAGAGATTATCATAGGATTCAAACCCCTCTCCAAAATAACCTAGTTTCTCATGAGGAAGGAGAGGAGATAGATGAGATAGGCGCTGAAATTCACTGTATTAAAGAAACTTCCCCTTTTCCCCATTTGACTCAATCTGCATATGAAGAATCCCTTATGAACATTCAAATCAATGAGTTGGGTAAAGGGGAAAAGGCCAACAACACCACTAACATATACCATATTAGATCAAAGAAGAAAGAAGGGAATTTTGATAGCCATGATCAGCCCCTCATAGCAGAAAGGCCTACTAAACCTGCAATAATCACTACTAAAGAAAAGAAATCTCAGAATACTTCGCCAACAACCAAAGAACCTGTCTCTGAGGTAAGGGAAGCTCCTAAGCCTCTTTCCTCCTTTACTTTTTAGCATGAAATTCAAAGGATTAGGATACCCGTACCCCTCTCAGAACTAGTTAAAAACAAATATTTCAAAAGGTCCCTCTCCAAACTGCTACAATCTGAGTCCCCCCAGCCTTCCACTGACTTAGTAAATCTTCAAGATGAAAATCCAGTAGTCATCCTAGGTCCCATGGTAGAGGACATAGATGATTCATCCCCTCCCTTTTACACATCCCTGAACATACATGATAAGGTGTTTCATAATTTCCTCATGGATTCAGAAGCTTCCCACAACCTTATGCCCAAAATAGTCATGGAAGAATTGGGACTGGAAGTGACAAATACTTATCATGATTTGTACTCTTTTGATTCAAGGAGGGTGCAATTCCTTGGAGTCATCAAAGACTTGGTGATCTCTTTATTTCAGCTGCCAATGAAGAGTGTAGTCATGGACTAGTGATCACATTCCCAAGGGACTAGTCCCTTTAGAAAGATTGTTCGATGGGAATGATGTGGTAGTAAAGGGTAGGGTTTCAAATGAATATGATGATACAACTGAGTGCAACATTGGCACACAGGAGGAGCCCAAGTTTGTCAAGTTGTCAAGCAGCCTGACCAAAGAGAAGAGGGTCGAATATACTAAGTTATTAAGAGAATTTGCTGATGTGTTTGCATGGACCTATGAAGACCTCAAGACATATGACACATATATCATTGAACATAAGATCCCACTGAAGGGAGAGGATAAGCCATTTAGGAAGAAGCTAATACAGATAAATCTCATGTTGTTTCCTGTCATGGAGAGAGAAGTGAAGAAGTTGTTAGATGCCCAAATCATTGTTCCCTTAAGATATTCTGAGTGGTGGCCAATTTGGTCCTGGTGATGAAGAAAAGTGGAGAAATCAGGCTCTGTGTTGATTTCAGGAACTTGAACATGAGCTCAAAGAAAGACAACTATCCCTTACCGAACATGGAACACATATTGCATAGGGTAACTAGTGCATCTAGGATATCCATGATTGATGGTTTTTCTAGCTATAATCAGATATCATTCATGCCTGAGGACAGAGAAAAAACAACCTTCAACACTCCCTGGGGCATGTTCATGTATGCCCCACAATTTGGATGACATCACAATCTTCTCCAAGTTTGATAAAGAGCACCGATGACACTTGAGGAAAGTTTTCTTGAAGTGTCGGAGGTTTGTCCTTTCCTTAAATCCCCAAAAATCTTTGTTTTCTATGAAGGAGGGGAAGTTGTTAGGCAATATAGTATCAACAGAGGGAGTGAGAATTGATCCCAACAAGGTAGAGTAAATTCAGACCCTGTCACTTCCCAGGTCTAGAAAGGAAGTTCAGGATTTTTTAGGGAAGATTAACTTTCTAAGGAGGTTCGTCTCAAATTTTGTTGAGTTGGTGAAACACATCACAACCATGCTTATAAAGGGAAAAGAAGTAAAATGGACTGTTGAACCCAGGGAATCTTTTTTCCAAATAAAAAGGGCATTGACTGAGGCACCTGTGCTGATCAGTCCTGATTATTCTAAGGATTTCCTAATTTTTTCTTTTGCTTCTTTTGATACAGTAGTAGCAGTCTTATTGCAGAAAAATAGGGAAGGGACAGAGAAACCCATTTCCTTCTTCAATAAGGCATTGAGAGATGCAAAAATTAGGTATTAGATCATGGAGAAGCAAGCCTATGCCTTGGTGAAAGCTCTCAAGGCTTTCAGAGTCTATGTATTGCAGTCATGAGTGATTGCATACGTTCCTTTAGCCTCTATGAAGGACATCCTTATACAGCCTGACATAGATGGTAGAAGAGGTAAATAGATTGCCAAGATCTTGGAGTTTGACCTAGATATAAAGCCCACCAAGTTGGTAAAAGGGAAGGGTTTAGCCAAGTTGTTGGCCGAATCCAATTGCAAGGCCTTGGGGGTTAGCTTCATCAAATATTTCTCATGAAATCAACAAGTTGAGTCACCCAACAATATCTCTTAGGGTGACTTATCACTAGCAGAATGCAAAAGGTACAGAGACATTTTGTACTTTCAAGAATTGAAGCCTCCTGATGGGATGGGGAAAATCAAGGCAAGAGATTTAAAGCTCAAGGTGGTCATATATTGCCTTATTGACCAAGCCTTGTACTGGAGAGACCCTCTAGGGGTGTTTCTAAGGTATCTGAACCCACAGGAAGCCCATAAAGTTATGTTTTATTTCCATAGCGGCCTTTGTGGAGGTCATCATTTCTAGAAGACCACAACTCATAAAATTCTCAGGGTTGGGTACTACTGGCCCACCTTATTCACTGATGTCTGTAGATAAGTTAGAGCTTGCATCAAATGCCAAAGGTTCTCAGGGAAGCAACAACTCAAATCTCTGCCACTAAAGCCCGTAGTAGCTTCAACACCCTTTCAACAGTGGGGGTTGGATTTCATTGGAGAAATTCATCCTCCTTCAAGTGGACAACATAGATGGATCCTGACTGCAACAGATTATTTCACTAAGTGGATAGAACCTGCCCCCAACAGGAATGCTTCACACAAAGTAATTATTAGCTTCCTGGAGGACATCATAGCCATATTTGGTTGTCCCAGCAGAATTGTCACTGATAATGTTGCTTCTTTCAAGTTTGAGCCTCTGGTTAAGTTATGTGAGTAGCTCAAGATTTCATTAATTCACTCCACTCCCTATTATCCTCAAGGAAATGGACTGGAATAATATTCCAATAAAAGCCTAATCAAGCTCATTAAAAGATTATTGGAAGACAATAAGAGGGCCTAGGATTCAAAGATCAAATTCGCTCTATGGGCCGATCGAATGACAATAAAGAAGTCCCTTGGCACCTCACCTTTTCAACTTGTTTATGGGACGAAGGTTGTTTTTCCCACTCAGCTCACTTTACCTGTAGTGAAATTCTTTCAGGATCATGACGGAGAGTTGCACCATATGGTTAGAAGGATTCATCAAATGGTGGAAGTGTAACATATCAGGGAGAAATTAATGGACATAGCTCATAGTCATCAATAGAGGATCAAGCAGGCCTTTGACAGGAAGGTCAGGAAGAAGGAATTCGAGCTGGGTGATTTGGTGCTTAAATGGGATGTACCCAGGCAGGATAGGGGTAAACACAACAAGTTTGATGCCCTCTGGATTGGGCCCTTCAAAATATCTGAAGTATTCTCGAACAACACTTACAGGTTGCAGGATTTGGATGGCGAAGAAGATTTTAATGGCCCAGTAAATGGGCATTTCCTAAAGAAATGTTTTGTTTGAGCCTCAGACAACTCTGTTTTTGTAAATATTTTTTTTCTGTTTATTTTTGTCTTAATAAATGACTCCATAGCCCAACAACAAGGCATTGGAACTGCATAAGGAGTTCTTAGAGCATCACAGGGACAACTCTATCCCAAATGGAGCCTAATGTTAGCACAAATTCTGGTATGGGTCCTTTTCTCTCCTATGTCGAGTCCATGGCGCAAAAGGTGAAGAGGCGGGCTAAGAACCCACTAAAGGGTGATTATTGACAGCCTATGCTAGAAGAGCCCAAGTGCATATCTCATAAAATCCCGTTCGGGGTTCAAAGTCAAGAGAGCGGGCAAAGATCTGTTTTCAACAACCAGGATTCGTCGAGGAAGAAGATCGACGATCAGCAGGAATTCATGATTAGCAAAGTTGCGCAAGGATTAGTGCTGAGGATATCACCTATATCGCAGAAGTGATCGGGGCCATCCATTTCAGCAGACACAGGTGGCACACGATCGAGCTTCGTCGTGTTTCGGTTACGAGGAATTCGAGAGAAAAGGAGAAAGAACTCCAGATGGGTGAATTCGTGAAAGAATCTTGTTTGTTGATCATGGAGCAGTTTCAGTCGTCCATCAGGGATGATTCTTGGCGCATGAATCTAAGGAGTGGGCAGATCTGAGCAGCCAGGATCTACGTGCCTAGATCTATGGCCAGAGTTCCATTCTAGACCCCCTTCGTCATTCGACCTTTAACAAGAAGGGGGGGGGGGGCATTCGGAATTGAGCGCACATCTCTCAACGTCCTGGATTTGGGAGCCCGAATCTACGGTCAAAGTTGGATTCCGGACCCCCTTTGCCTATCTACCTTTAATAGGTGGGGGGGGTCCAGAATTGGCGGCTTAAAGCACCCCCCCCTTGTCAAATCTATGATTTTCCTCCATTTTCCACCTTCCTCCATGTGTCTTCCAGTTAGCACCATCCTGGCCCATCTCTTTCCCCTTTCCTTGCTCCCACCTGTCACCTCCTGCCAAGTGTTCTTCCCCGCATTTTTCCCTTGGTTTCCACTTCCTACATGTCATATTCCTCTTCCCTTTTGTCCCTCTCATTCTCCACCTGTATGGTCGTCTTTACTCCTCCCCAACCTTACCTCTCTCACCCACCTGTACCCCGCACTCCATGCCACTTCCACCTGTGTCCTATCCATACCCCATGGAATTTCTCATCTGGTGTCGCAGCACCACCTCATCCTCCTCACTAGGGTCTCCTCCATGTCTGCCTACTGGGTCTCCTCGTAGTAGTCCTGCAAAAGAGAAGCAACCAAAGAAAGGCTACCACATTGTCCGAGTGCAGAGTTAACCATGGTTGTTCCCAATCCCAAGGAAGCAGTTATTGAAGTGGTTTGTGGTGGTTAGACATCGTCTCCACCATAGATGGAAAGCCCAGAAAAGGACTCGAGACAGATCAATTCTTCTGAGGGGTGCCAGGAGTCCGATTGCATCTGAAATAATCACACGACCATCAAGAGACTACAGGTACAGTCTGCTAGTAAACATGCAGACGTAATGTTTTTAATGATGAGTCTCGGTTTTTCTGTTGTTATTGGCTTTGGGTGTATGTAGGAAATTTTTCCATTTTTATAAAGGATCGATGGTAGATCTAAGCTCCCGATTGTAAAGATTTAACAAAGCCTTTGGTTCTTTGGTTATACAATGATATTTTGAGATTTCTTGTTTACTAGTGGCTAGCCTCATCCTTTCCTTGTTCCTATGAATCTGAAAGCCCAGGTATAGATGATCCAGTCGGGTGTTGCTGTAACTATATGATGCATGTTTGATTATACTAGTTCTGCAACTTTTAAGGTTTACTTTGAAGTTTCTCCTTTCTGAGAGGATCTCATATCTGAGACATTTCCCCTTTCTTTCCCTTCACTTACTCACCACTATGCAAATTTACTGGCTTAAGTTAAATCAATACCTCACATGTCCTTGATGTTCCAACCCAGTTTTCTGAGTGAGCAATATTGTTCTGGGTTTAGTTTCATTCGATCACCCCCTTTATAAACAAATCGTGACATAAACTGATGGGCCTCAGGCTTATTCCTGCTGCAATCCATGAGTGACTTCTATAGCCAAAAATTTCCATAATATATTTCCACAACCAACTGATGGGTTGATGCAACAAGGATAAGTAATATGATGGTTTTTAGAAGGGGATAAAGAAACATTAATGTGCTACACATTATGTTTTATTATATTTCAAAGCTAAAACATGGTAATAAAATGTAATGTACTACTTAAAATTACTTAATGTTTTTTTCTTTAAGGTGCTAAAACTAACACTTATGTCATTTTTTTCATCTATACGTGATGACGTTACTAGTACCTTTAGTACCAGATTTGACAACGACCATGTTAGAATTAATGATTAATTTGGAGTTGGTTTTGGTTTGTTGGAGTTGTTGAGATATTCTCTGAACCACTCCCTCCAAGTATGGAATCGGTTGGATCTGAATCCAGCTATATATGTAGCTATGTATGTGTGTAACAAGGTAATAATACAATCTATTGTTTGTGTGTTATTCCTTTGCAATGGCTGAGCTTTCAATTTCTATTTTGG
>SNQJ01S0027024.1:115743-126059 GCA_010110895.2 Picea sitchensis | reverse complement strand
TGGTTGGGACCATATGAAGTGAATACTGTCACAGATGGGGGAGATGTACAATTGAAAGCTTTAGGAGGTATAGAACTCAGAGGAATGATCAATGAGAGTCGACTGAAGCTATATAGGGACAGTCGACCTCCTAGTACTTAGGAATTTACCACGTAGTAAAGAGTTACGTAGATAGTAAAAAAAAAAAAAAGCCATAAAAAGTAAAAGGGATAAAAATAAGAATAATTAAGCGCACATGGAGGGCCTCGATAGAATAGGACTGGGAAGATAGAACGAGGCACTGCAAGAAAACCAGGGTTCGAAAACACAACGAAAAGGGGAAAAAGTGACAATTATAACTAGAAGAACAGTTAATGGGTAAAAAGGTACCGTGCACATGAAACATAACGAAAAGGGGAAAAAGTGACAATTATATGTGCGACACAACTGTCATTTCCTCGTCACGCTATAAAGTCAGAAAGAGGGGGAAAACTAACCCATTGTGATTTTTTCTAAGGAGAGAAACGTCGAGTCGAGCAGAAGAACGAAAGAGTGTGGAATTGTGCTACCATCCGTTGAGTTGAGATCTTTTCATTTGAATTTAACCACCATGTCACCACTGCGGGTTAGAGCATTAAGCAGAACTGGAAAAAGCACTCGGAGTAGCACACGAGGACCACAAGGTGGAACTAGTGAGATGTTGACAGTGGTGGATGTGGACGAAATCCACACACCGGAATACGAGAAAACCACACTACATGTGGAGGAATAGCAAGAATCCACGCATGATCCTGAACAACTAGTAGAGGACTCCGAGCAAACGAAATTCGACGTGTCCAGGGGAAAAGGGCCACAAGAAGCAGAACTGGCCATGGATTCCACGCAGCAAGTCCTGGAGCTGGAACCAAAGCAGGAAACGAAGCAAGAGAGGGGAGTACCATCCCCACAAGGGAAAAATAAGCTGAGAGTAGAAATCAGTATGCAGGGCATGCAACACACTTAGGCAGAGCTAAGTATAGTAATGTCAAAATTCCCAATGAAGTGAAAACTAGGGATAACATGGTAGAAGGATTCAACGGTCTTAAATACTCCGATCACGATGTCTCGAATGCCACAAAGTTCCCAGATTTGGAATTGAAGAGCTACCTAGAGAGCAGGGGACAAGTCCCATCAGGCACGCCACTATTGGAGCCTGCACAGTGGATCCTGGACTTATAAACCACATGTATCATGAACCTCTTAGACATACCTTACTTCAGGCGTGGGAAATACATAAATTCATGTGTTAAATTGTTGCTAGAAAAGGGTGCACGGAGGCATCCTATGGATGGATAGGCCAATACCGATCAATATTGACCTCATCCCAGAGATTATAGGGCTACCCAAAGATGGGGAGAAGTCGGAGCAATACCTAGAAGATAAGACTCGAGAAAAGGCCATCTCTTATGAGATTAAAGAGAAGTATGGTGCAGAGAGGGGGAACATAGGAATTGGGATCAATGACATCAATGATCATGCAACTCGGTTTGCAACTAGATTTCTCGGTTGCAAATTAATGCACAAGTGTCGAAAAGAAGAAGTGTTCACAGGAGTAGTAGCAGTTGCGGTGCAGTGAAAAAAGGGGATATCGATGAGCTGGGCCACGTACCTACTCAAATAATTCCTAGAATATTGTAAGGATGCGCAATACTGGTGCTTTGAGTTCCACTACTCATGGTTACTCATCCTCATTTCACTTATGGTGTGGCACAAACTGACATATACGATGTTCCTGACAAGGACAAGAAAATGTGGCACAACACGCTATACATCATTGTGAAGCAAAATAGATCCCAAGATAAAGAATGTCAACAATGACATGTTCATGCAGTACTTAACAGAGATTCAGAACAGTGTGGAAGATACATGGAGGATCTCACGAAAAACTGTCCAGGACAGATAGCGAATTTATGCGCATCACATCACAACATGTGGCTACAGGAAAAGAAGGACCCAACCAAGGAATGGTTGCAACTGAATTACTGTGTGATGATGCGAGACATCCACATGGAGGTCCAAGAGTGGACTGAGGAGTAGAAAGTACCAAAGATTCCAAGAGAAAAACCAACAGTACAATCCCAGACACAGGGTAACACATTCCCCGTGTAGAAGATAGGCAGGAATGGTGCTAGCCAACAAAAGAAAACAACAATAGGTACAGTGGGGGCAAGGAGCTCCATTCGAAAGAAGACTAGGATGCAAAAGAAGTCACAACGTGGTCCTACATAGGGCCCACATGATACATAGAAGGTGATATGAAAATAGAGGGTTGACTTGTTTCGCTATGCAAGCACCCTCTACTCCACTAAAATAAACTTCAGGACCTTTCTCAATGTCTTAGTTGTGCAAGAGGATTTATGTGTCAAGTTTAGGCTCCTTTTAGGTGTTTATGTGTGAGGTATTTTTTTTAAAGCTTAACTATGTTGTTTAAATAATACAACATCAAGCATAAATTGTAGCAAATGATAACTAGAAAACTCACAACAACAACAACATGATAAAGGAGTTCACCCCCAACTGGGCTACATCTCCTTAAGCCTCCATCAATGGACTAGGCTCTCTGGGATTAGTTTGTCTAATTTCTTTTACAAGTTGTTGATCAACTCCAATGGATTTAATGACTATACCATTGGGTTCATAATACATAAAAACCCCAAAAATGACTGTTAGATCTCTGAAAACATACCATGGCTCATCTGGGCATGACCTCTTCTACTGGTGGCCTTGAGCTTCCTTGAGCTTCCTTGTGGCCAAAACACCTGTAAAAGTCCTCAAATTTTTTTGAAACCTATTCCAATGAGTTAAGAGCATATCAATTAGCCAAGAATGACTATTCAGTCACTGAAAATGGACTTTGTCTCCCCTGGACATGGCCTCCTTCACTGGTGGCCCTGGGCTCCTTGGAGCTCTCTGGAACTTCCCTATAGAAAAACCTGCAATAGAAGTCTCCAAATGCCTTTACAAACTGTATTGATGGCTTCAAAACATCCAAAAATCCCCTAGTTGGGCCTTTTCGGCACCTGGTTTGGCCAAGAAACAAAGAAGATAGACCTTCTGCAAGTTTTCTCCTTCAACTTGTTGTCTCTGGTTCGCCAAAACACACCTCTGGGTGAGTAACCTGTCTTCTGGGAATTTCCCATGCCTAAACCCAACACGTGCACCATATTCCACAAAATGTGGCCAAATGTCGCACGGTTAGGGGACTAGCCCCCAAACTGCGGAGGTGTTGGATGCATGGTTCCATGTGACCACGTCCCGCACCAAATGTGGTCACCCATTGCAACGACCAACAATGTGACAAGTGTCTCACGATGGGGGATCTATTTGCAAGTGTGTAGTGACAAGTGTCAGCGTGTGGAGAGATATGTTTGAACTGTTAGAATCTCGCGCAAATCGTGTGGCAGGGTCATATGTTAACACGCATATAATCGGGGGTTGGGGCTAAGCCCCAGCCCAAACCCTACACCAAAACATAACACAAACGACTTTAAATATAAATCGAACCATTATATTGTAAGAACCAACGTGTGGGATTAGTGGTAGCTCAACCTTTGCCAAATATTTCCACCATGCAGGAGGTCCAGGGTTCGACCCCCGTGAACTCCACATTATTTTACGATATACCAATGTACCACGTGGCAACCCATGCCTGGGCCACGTGGCACCACCCAATTTTCCAAAAAAAATGCCACATGTCCAAAATTCATTCACCCATGTGTCTTGACAACTCAACACTTGCCATGTCAGCATCTTCCAACTTAGCACTACTAAATCAGTTTCCACGTGTGGGTCTGTACCATGCCACATCATCCTGTACGGATTTTACGGACTGTACAGTCAGCAAAAAATTTGTATGTTTGGTAAAATGAACAGAACGCGATATCTCACTCATGCGATGTCTGTTTGAACCCATTTGAGTTGCGTTGGGTTCATGAGCACGAGGCCTATGTACTTGTCTGTTTTGAAGTGATTTTGAGCAATTTTATTTTTGGACTAATTTTTTACCCCTGGTCGAGATTCTAATCACTCCTTACTGAATGGATTTTGGTCCCACAAAAGATGATGATTATCTATCTGAGATTCAATACTCTTCTACTTCCAAGTTATATCAACTGATTCTACTTGAAAAATCTTGTTGGCAATCACCTGGGTACCTTGACATGCCTTGCACTGCAACTACCTATGTCACTCAACCACTGTTGTCTAGCTGTTGCTGACCCACTGTTCTCTTTGTACTTGGAAATATGTTAGCCTTCCCATTGAGAATCAAGTCCCTCTTGTGAAATCTTGGTGTCAACACAATTCGCTCTACAATGGCTGCAAAAATCTTTCTTGCGACATCTTGTCACAAACCAAGAAAACCATCAATCTTGAAAATAAACTTTATACAAGAATGAAAATGATGCCAACCAACTCTTTTTCTCTTCAAATCCATAAGTATCTCATATTGTACATTATCAAAGTACATGGTGTTTTCCTGCATCTTGGTGTACTCAATATTGACTTACAAGCCGACAAACACCATTGACTAAACATAAGTCGAAAAACATGATCGACACAACATAGTTGTCAAGTCCACATCGACACAAGTCGAGACTCATTTGAAACATATCGACATTCCAAAAGTCGACATTCGTGATACAAAACCATGTTGCATTCATGAGTCACTCATAATCAAACTATCACCAAGTTCACTGTTTACACATACAAAATCACATGCATGTGCAAAGATCTTCAACTCTCCTTCAAGTACAAACATAAGTACATAAACCCAAAAACATGTGGGTACATAAGAGCTGAAATGAAAAGATATATGGCTGAAATAAATGAGTATATACCCATATTTTACACCCTCTTGGTGAAGTTGAGCAACAACAAGAATGTCTTCAATAGAATCACATTCACATGCAAAATTTCATCATACAAGTTATGATAAGCCGCTGCAAATTGTCATACTTTCAATAGAAATGCATACATAAGGCTGAAATTTTCATCTACAAACAGAGAAATACAAGCCTTACTTGTTTAATAAATCTAACCATTTCTTACCAAGCCAATTCAATGGTGACTTTTCCTGCTGAAAATCCTCTTCTTGTGAATCATCTTGACTCACATCGATGATGTAATTTCCTCTTCCATTCTTGCCAGTCTCTTTATCCAACTGCTTCATGTGTTGTGAATGAGTGGTTGGATGCAATGTCCAACATTGGTCAATGAGATGACCCCTCTTCTGGTAGTGAGTGAAAATCTTTTGCATCTTTTTTTCAAGTTGCCTTTGCTTGGAAATTTTCCTAAATGTGGCCAATCTTTTCCAACATCTTGAAACATGATGGTTATCTAAACCACAATATGTACATGGACTTTTTCTCTCATTTTTACATGAAAATTTACCATGCTCAACATAATCAAAAGAAACTGAATTACAGGCTGAAGTATACCTTGAACATTCACCTTTATCGCCTTCTTAAGTAGGTGAATTTGAAGATTTACTAGCTCTCTTTTGAAGACCAACAACAATTTTCTTGTCCTCATGGCTATCACAACTCTCTTGTTTCACACATTTGCATTCATCTTGAACACACACTTTGCATGCTTGAGGGATTGAACTTGCAACAAAAGTTGTTCTTGGGACTGTTTCCCTTGTCTCCTCAACTTTGGAATATGCTCCATCTTTATGTTCATATCCAAGACCCCAATGCTTGGGCCTCTCCTCAACAGCAATAGGATGAACAATGCCTTGTGCATGTTTTTCCTAACCCTCTACCTTCATAGCCCATTTTTAACATAACTTGGACCCTATTCCTCTAGTATGATTTTCAAAAACACCAAAGCATTCATCTTGAGAGGAATTTGAATAAAAACCAGCATTACATACCTCATGTTCATGCGTACTTGGTAAGGGTTTCCTTTGCCTCATGGAGATGAGTCTCCATCTCATGCAACTTTTCAAGAAGCTGGTGATTCTCCTCCTTCATGGCCATCAACTGCTCTTGAAGGAAAGAACTCTCCTTCCTATCTTCCCACATCTCTTGCACCATATTTCTCATGGTTACAAAATCCTTCAACATCTCTTTGTCAAATAACTTGGCTAATGAAGATGTATGATAACTCTCACTATTTGAACCTTCCTCCATCCTTGCAAGGTATATCAAACTTCAACAAAAAACTTGCACAATAATACCAACAACTAAATATCTAGCTATTAATGGCAATCACATGAGAAAAGCTATGCTTTGATACCACCTAATCTGAAAATAGGGGGCTGGCTTGTTTTTCTATGCAAGCACCCTCTACTCCATTAAAATAAACTTCAGGACCTTGCTCAATGTCTTAGTTGTGCAAGAGGATTTATGTGTCAAGTTTAGGCTCCTTTTAGGTGTTTATGTGTGAAGTATTTTTTTTAAAGCTTAACTATGTTGTTTAAAGAGTACAACATCAAGCATAAATTGCAGCAAATATTAACCAACAAACTCACAACAACAACATGATAAAGGAGTTCACTCCCAATTGGGCTACATCTCCTTGAGCCTCCATCAATGGACTAGGCTCTCTGGGATTAGTTTGTCTAATTTTTTTTACAAGATGCTGCTCAACTCCAATGGATTTACTGACTGTACCATTGGGTTCAGAATACACAAAAACCCCAAAAATGACTGTTAGATCTCTGAAAACAGACCATGGCTCATATGAGCATGACCTCTTCTACTGGTGGCCTTGAGCTTCCCTAAACTTCCCTGTCACCAAAACACTTGTAAAAGTCCTCAAGTTCCTTTTCAACCTATTCCAATGAGTTTAGAGCATATTAATTAGACAAGAATGACTATTCCATCACTGAAAATGGACTTTGGCTCCCCTGGACATGGCCTCCTTCACTGGTGGCCTTGGGCTCCTTAGAGCTCTCTGGAACTTCCATGTAGCAAAACCTGCAATAGAAGTCTCCAAATGCCTTTACTAAATGTACCAATGGATTCAGAACATCCAAAAAACCCCTAGCTGGGATTTTTTGGCACCTGGTTTGGCCAAGAAATGAAGAAGATAGACCTCCTGCAAGTTTTCTCCTTCAAGCTTGTTGTCTCTGGTTCACCAAAATGCACCTCTGGGTGAGTAACTTGGCTTCTGGGCGTTTCATGTGCCTAAACCCAGCATGAATGCAATATTCCACAAAACATGCCAAAATGTCGCACGATTAGGGGACTAGCCCCCAAACCGTGGAGGTGTTGGACGCGTGGTTCCATGTGACCACATCCTGTGCCAAATGTGGGCACCCATTGCAACGACCAATAATGTGACAAGTGTCGCACTATGGGGGATCCATTTGCAAGTGTGTAGTGACAAGTGTCGATGTGTGAAGAGATCCATTTGAACTGTTAGACTCCCATGCAAATCGTGTGGCATGGTCATATGTTAACATGAATATAATCGAGGGTTGGGGCTAAGCCCCAGCCCAGACCCCAAGCCAAAACATAACACAAACGACTTTAAATATAAATCGAACCATTATATTATAATAAGAACCAACGTGCAGGCTTAGTGGTAGCCCAACCTTTGCCAAATATTTCCACCGTGCGGGAGGTCTGGGGTTCGACCCCCATGGACACCACATTATTTTACCATATACCAAGGTGCCACATGGCAGCCCATGCCTGGGCCACGTGGTACCATCCAATTTTCCAAAAAAAATGCCACGTGTCCAAAATTCATTTGCCCACATGTCCTGCCAACTCAGCACTTTCCATGTCAACATCTTCCAACTCATCACTGCCAACTCATTTGCCACGTGTGGGTCCGTACCCTGCCATGTCATCCTATACAGACTGTACAGTCAACAAAAATTTTGCTTGTTTGGTAAAATGAACAAAATGCGATATGTCACTCATATGATGTCCATTTGAGCCCATTCGAGTTACGTTGGGTTCATGAGGACGAGGCCTACACATATGTCCATTTTGAAGCGATTCTGAGCACTGTGATTTTTGGGCTCATTTTTTACCCTTGGTCCAGATACTGATCAACAGGCACCGAGAGGACCGAAAGGACAGGTGAGTGAAAATGAAGTGCAAACAAAGGCACATGATATAACCATGGAAGAATAATTTGAGCAAGATACCGACATGGATGCATAGATGCCTGAAGCATCTAAATAGCTAGATGCCCAAAGAAAGAGAACAACAAAGTAAGTAAGTGGTGCCAGGAAGAAAGAAAAGGCCCAAAGGAAACAAATGGAAACGTCACTGATAGAAGATGACGTAGATATTATAGCGATAACCTTATAAGATCGACTGTCAAAAGTATGGGAAAATGAATAAAACCATCGATCTTCAATTTTGGAACAGGTACAGGAGGTAAAAACTATGCTAGAATAGTTAAGGATCAAGGCGGAACAACAACAAAAGGAGAAATCGGCACCAGTAAGAGAAGGAGCACTTGTCGGAGAAACAATACAAATCATAGTGCAGGGAAGTGCTAACTTATCATAACACCAGATATGTTGTTCATCGATGAGGAAATGGTGTAGAATCTCATGAAGGATATCAAAACATTAGACTTGGCGATGCCCAAGATATCAACAAAGGCATTCTATAAGTTACAGGTTAGAGTCGTGCACGAGATTCAGTCCAGAGAGAAGTCTGACGCGATGAATCTACAAATAGCGCAGGAAGAAAATATGGTATTGAAGGAATCCATCAGCCAGGAAGGGAAGAAGAAAGATATAGCACAACAAAAAGTGGACCAATTGGAGACTCAGATAGACGCAGTTTTTCAAGCTATCTCTGATGACACAGTATCAGAGGAAGCATCTTCAGAGGAGAAGATAATGAAGATAGCGTAGACTCTACAAAAATATAAAGAGTAGATAAAGGAACTGGAGGAGCGCGCAGTACCTACGACTCCCCCAGCAGTCTGAGCACAAAGAGATAAAGACATGACAAGTTCTATAGAAAACATCGCGTAGAGCATACATAGGGTGGCATAAATGCTGGAGAAGAGTGGCCAACTATGGAACCATATATTAGAATATGGGAGCCTACAAGAACTACAAGGAAAGGAAGATAAATTGCATGCAACAATGGTAGATTTAAAGCAACGACAAAGGACAATGTCACTGCCAAAGAAGATTAAGATGACTGCATAAATGAAGAACCTTCAGGCAGAAGAAAAGGCAGTATAGGCACAAAAAATCACACGACAGGCACAATTGGAGCCCCTACAAGAAAAGGCAGAACAATTGGTTGTGGAAATCGACGCAGCAAAAGCATGCCTTGAACATATAGGCTTGGAGGGGGGCGAGATCTTAAGACTACCAGTCACTGTGCAGGTGGTTGAAGCCATTACAACAAAGAGCATCCAAGCTCAAGATCAGTGCCAATGGATAGTAGATATGTACGAAGCATTGGCACAAGCAGTGGAAGACACGAGAGTTAGGAAATGACTTGAGACAAGTCACGATGTCAGTGTTGGGGACCTGTTGGGAGCAGGACAAATTTGAGGGAAAGGAACAACGTGGGAGGTGGATGTGCATGAAAAAGGATCAACACATGTAAGGAAGACGATCATTCAGGAAAAGAAGCACATGTAAAACAGATGTGCATGCAAAAGAGGAAAGCATGCGAGGCACGCATGAAAGAAGAACTATCCAGGATAGGGTTAGGGTTTTGGTAAGAGAATGCAATGGTTGGTAATCCAAAAATATGTATAAAGAGGTACATAGGAGGTCTAGGTAAGGGGTTCGGAGTTGGTTGGATGATAGCATCTTTGAACATTGTTAGTAGTTGTTGTTGCTTAATGCAATTGTAAGTCCGATCTAATTTTGTAAGTTGTTGAGCTGAGGAGAGTGATGGGGGTAGATCTTGAGGGTTAGATTGTAGGCTGAGGATCCTGGTGCGATCTAGTCTGCCTCATTGTAAGATATCGACCTCATGGATGATTTTAGGGGCTAAATTTCGCTCATGGGATAATTTTCTATGGTTTTTCCAAAAATGAGATTCACTATTTTAAAAATGATTCACCCAAATTCTATAGGATAAAATTATTTTACCTTAAAAATCGCAAAAAGTTTATAAAAACTATATAAAATCCTTAGAAATTTGAAAATTTTTACAAAATATCGCCAAACATTTATAGTTGGCATATGAAGGATTAGTAAGATTCGCCAAGGTTTCTACATTGTAAAATAAATTTCCATCCTTAAAATCATCCATGATCGACCTGTTTTGAGGAAGAGTTGTAATGCACGAGGCACTATAGTTTTGAACCAGAGATAATAAAAGAGCAAAATATCCAAATCTTTGTGGACGTAT
>SNQJ01S0027024.1:68840-81869 GCA_010110895.2 Picea sitchensis | reverse complement strand
GAGATAAAAATCAGGAGCATGATAACAGGGGGATAAATGTTCATAGGAAGAGTATGAGTGTTACCATCAATGCCAAAGGGGGATATTGTTGGAAAATTGGTTGTCATTGATGTCAACTCTAGAAGAAGTTTAGAAGCCCCTAGAAGTGATGGGTGTATTTGAAGAAGTCTCCAAAGTGGTCCCCTTATGGCGTAGCTTTAAGCATGGCCCTCATGTGAAGACGCTTTGAAGAAGTATAAAAAAATCCATAGAAATATGGTTAAGTGGTTAAATGGTCAAGAAGACCCAAAGGTGTTGCAAACAAGAAGTTACGGGTCGACCCTAAAGTTAAATAAAGAAAGTGCAAACAAGAAGTTACAGGTCGACCCTAAAAAGTTAAGTAAATGAAGTGCTTGGGAAAACATAATACACGTTAAAGAGCCTCTCATTATCATCAAGTAAGTGTGGAATCGAGCTAGCATAAGTGGGTCTACACTTGTGTTATGAAGATTTGTGAAGTTCAGTAAAGGAAAATTTTGTGAGAGCCAAGTGTACGGATCTTTCTAAGGTCATCCACAGTGTACAAAGATTTCTTAGGTCATCTACAGGTCGCAATGGAGCAAGGCACAAATATCCGCAGGTCATAGTGGAGGAAAACACATATGTCTGTGGGTTGACAATAGAGAAAAGCGCAGATCTATGTTTTGGGTAGGTATAAGGTGAAAAGTGACATCAACAAGTTGTTCAGGTGAATCTATAGTAGACTAGGACAGTCTTGGAACTTGGCTATGACAGGTCAATTCTTTTATATACATATTTGAGGGTGGAAGGAAGGGGAAAGGAAAGGGGTTTGGAGCCTCCATCTAGTTGGAGATGGAGAATCTAGGGAGTTGTAGCTTCCTTCAGGTTGGAGCCTGTAAACTAGGGGGTTGTTGCCTCCTTCCAGTTGGCACTGGAAAATATTAGAAGTTGTAGATTACTTTGAATGTAATCTTTTTATTATAGAAGAAAATTTGTTTGTGGATTTCCACGTAAATCTATTGTGCACTGTGTATTTCTTTTTATGCTCCTATTGTATATTGGATACATTATTTGATTGAAAAGTAAAGTTGTAAAAAGTGCTAAATTGTACTTGATACTTATTCATCCCCCCTCTCAATATCAACAATGTCCTTTACATAGAAAATTTTATGAGGTTTTATCCTCTCCTATAGTCAGGAAGAAACCCTTCAAGGGAGGAAAGAAGCTATCCCTAGGGTCTAATATGCCAAAAAAAATACCTTGTTGAATATATCCTATTCATTTATGGAGAGTGGAGGGGGTACAAAGGGTTCATAAAATCATTTCCTTAGGCCTAGATCATCTAGAGTAAAGATATAGACCTACGTGTTGAGAGTGGCTTGGGGATGATTGATCTCTCTGCTCCTTTTGATCTAGGAAGGCTAGGAAGTCACTATGACTATTGCACATGAAAAGGATAAGAAAGAGGTATTGGTGGGTAAAAAATGTCTTATTGATGGGGCACTTTGAGAAGCCTACACCCCTAGGAGGTGTGCATCAAGATTTTAAAGGTGTTAAATGTGGGAGGGTTGTATCATCTCTCAAAGAAACAATCCCTTTATAGATTATTTGATTTGCACAAGGTGGATATCATTTTTCTACAGGAGACTATGGGTGATGGTAAAATGTATGAGTGATTTGGCTAAGATTTTAGGATATTGTGCTTTTTTCTACTAGGATTCTTTAGGGCATTATGGGGGTTTGATTTTTCCCTAAAGGAAAATAGTTATAAAATGTACTCACTTCTTCTCCTTTGATTTAGGTCAAGATACCATTATTTATGCTCATGAGCTTGGTGAAGAGTTCATACTTCTTTATATATATGGGTTGTATGTAGATCAAGTAGCATATTGGGATAATATATTTGCTAAGAGTTTTCTCAGAAAAAAAGGCTTCTTATTGTTTGTGGTGTTTCAAAATTTTCCTTGGGAAGGTTGGAGATATGGGGTTAAAATGCTAATATAGATGTTATTTCAGAGTAATTTGTGAGAAAACTATATGATTTGTGTCTATATGACATTGAGTCAGTGAAGTTGAATCCCTGAAATATGCCTATTGGAGATTGAAGAGTAACTAATCAACTTGATCATTTCTTTGTGAGTGATTCTTTTATACATGATTCAATAAGAATTAAGAAATTTATAGTTTTAGGTGGATATCCTATTCATATGCTTGGTTTTACGGAGATTGCAAAATATAGGGAAAAACTGCTTAACACTTTTAAATTTAATTCAAATTGAATTGATGATTATGAATATGTAGAAATGAGAAATGAGTCATGGAATCATTTCTATGATTCTTCTTGAGAATCTATGACATCACAATTTGTTAGAAATCTAAGGAGTATCAAGGAAATGTTTGTGTATTGGGATCACAAGAAAAGGTTAAAGGATGATTAGATGTTTAGTGGATGTGGAAGAATAATTGAAGGAGTTGTATAATAAGAATTAAGTAGGTTTTCTTAACGAAGTTTTTAAAAATGAGGTAAAGGGTTTAAAGGAAAAAAGGAGAAGAATATTTGTAGATAAGGAGGTAGATTGGAGGTTCAAGAGCTGGGCCTTATGGTCCATGGATTGCTAGGGGAGATGATAAAAAAAATATTTTCATAATTTTAATAATCACCAAAAAAATGTGAATACCATTTTGTAAATTCCAAAGAAAGATGGATCTTTGGCCTCTAGTTTTGAGGACATTGCTCAATTGGGGGAGGATTGTTTTAAAATATTTACAAAGTATAAAGTCATGTGAAAATATATGAGGTAGTTAAGGTGACTAATTTCTTTCCATTCATTGTGAATGAAGAGGACAAATAGAGGATGTTGGAAGAAATTTTGGAGGAAAAACTTCTGCTAATTAAGAGAGCCTTAGACTAGATGGGTGGCATGTTGGAATATTTTTGTGCTTTTATGAAACATTTGAGGACAACTTATTGAGGGTAATTAATGAATTTAAAGTATATAGAAATATGACAGAAACCTTCAACTCTATTTCATTTCATTGATCCCAAAGGATGATAATCTTGTTTCTTTTGATTAGCACAAGACGATATCCTTATGTAATTGCCTCGATAAAATCATTTCAAAAGTTATGGATTTGACAGTGAAAAGGTTGTTTGAGTAGTTTGGGTTTTTGTTTGGCAAAAACATACATGAGGCTATAGGGGTAGCCCAAGAGGAGATTCATGCAATTAAAAAATATATTTCTCCTGTGGTTATAAAGTTATGCCTTTCTAAATATTAAGAAAATATAGGCTAGTTGTATCTCAGGACGATGGTGATCCATCTAGTCTTTAATGTGCATTTTGTAAATTGGGTAATAATTTGATTATCCTATGCTTCATTTCCATTTTAATTAATGGGTCCGCTTTGTATTTTTTAAGGATTGGTAGAGGGTTACGGAAGGGATGCCCAATATCCCCTATTTTATTTCTATTTGTGGATAAGGAATAGAGAAGAGATGTTATTAAGTCAAGAAGATATCGGTCCCTCATAGGAACCAAAATTAGTAGTAATATATTTCTATCTCATATTTTGTATATAGATAATATATTATTATTCTATGATGGCACATGGAGGGATGCTTCAATCTTAAAGATATATTATATGTTTACTATAAAGCTACATGTATGTTGGTCAATGTTAAGAAGCGATTTTTATCTTTTCTTTTTAGTTTAGTTGAAGAGGATGTTACGTATTTTACTTAGCTAGTTTTTTTCTAGTAGTTGAAATTAACAATGCGATTAACAATTTGAAAAGTTTCACTTTGAGGTCTATATTTGAGGATGTTCAATTAACTAAGTTATATTTTAACAATATTTCTTTTCATCATGTTTCAGAGAACAAAATATGAATGTTTATGGTCTTTCGAAGGTTGGCATGCATTTGGATGTAGGAGTTTGGCACATTTAGGAGTTCATGGATGACCACACATATGAATAATTTCATTCCCATTTTTATTAATTTTTATATTAAATAGTCGATTTGAATTTTTTTTCTATGTTTACAGGGGCTTTTATGAGGGTTTCATATTTTGTATGGAATTTTTTTTGAGGATGTGTTGGATATTATGTGAGATTCTTTTCTGGGATTTATGTTGATGGATTTGAAGGAACTTAGCTAGTGTTTCATTATCCTCTCATTGGGGTACTTTTTGAAATGAAAACAAGTACTTATGAAATGTGATTTTGTTTTGTTATATTTAACATAAAGTTGTTTTATTTTAAAGGAAAAAAAAACTCATTTGGTTAGATTTTGGCCACTGTCATAAACCTTTGCAAATTATCAAATCTTGGAAACTATAAAGTTCAATCAATTCGATATCTTAAGGATTCTCTTGTACATGTAAGCTAGATCAAGGGCTTTATCTAGCCATACAAGATTAGGGTTAGATATTTTTGTTAGCATTATAGCTCAGTTAGTTGTTCTTGGATTCCTAGGAAAACAATATTACCTTCATTAAATTGACAATATCATTTTTTAAGCCATTAAAAGGGAAATATGTATCTAAATTATTTTTCTTATAAAACCTAGAATTTGTAGGTGCAAAATAAGTCATCCATTTGAAGTACCTAATTTGTTCTAACTTTGAATGAATTTGCAAAATTTAAAAAGTTTGATGATTTTAATTGATGAGTATCTCTTTATCCCAAAAGGCAATATCCCTAATGTTTTATAATTTACACAATTTCATAAAGCTCATTATCATATGTAATGTTCTTGAAAACCCACAAGTAAATATCATTGAATGGTAAGAAATTTGCCTTCTTTTAAAAAAAACAACAATATCATTAAATGATAGGCAATTAGCCTTCCCTATTGAAAAAAAACAATACACATCACATACTTTGAAACTTTTGTTTTAACCTAAAAGGAAAGCTTCATATTAGGCAAACCCAACATTGGGGCAAGGCATGCCCCTCCTTTAGAGCTAAAGACGTATTCTTTTGTACTTTTCAACTCAATGTAAAATTATCTCATTCTTAGCAATATTGATGATGCCCAAAAACTATGTTTTTAGTCCATCTTAAGTCTTGAGTAAATATTATTAATATTTGAAACAATGACCAAAAAATTTCCCGATCATGTTAATTAGCCTATGATTATAAACTAAGTATATAATTATAACCTTGCTTTCATGTTAATTAGCCTATGATTATAAGCTAAGTATATACTTATAACCTTACTTTTAATAAGAAGAAACCTAACTTCTAAAAAGATAAGGGGAAAGGTGTATTCCCCTTACTTTTAATAAGAAGAAACCTAACTTCTAAAAAGATAAGGCGAAAGGTGTATTCCCCTTAATTTTAAGATGATTAATTATAAATAACTTATAGAGTTTCTCTTTTTTACTCCATTCTTTTTTAAAAATACAATTGTTCAAAAATGGGATTTTCAACCTTCATTGATTTTTGTTACAACACTATAATTGGGTGTTTGGGTTTTTTCTACCAACTTATTTTCCATTTGAAAAAAATTACCGAGGTCCCTAATGTAGGTATATGTATTTGTATGTCGATATTGTATTTCTAAACTGGTATAATGAAAATTTCCCTGAACATTTACTATCACGTATATATTTAAAATCCCTAAAACAAGAAGGGAAGGTTTGGAATCATTACTTAGACTAGAGCAATAAGGAGTCTTTGTTAATGGATTAAGGATTGGGGTCCATGGCTTCACACAAAACCAATGGATGGAGATAAGGATTCTGATTATTTCTTATATTAGGTTGAATTTGACTATGAATATTCCTTTCTTACATATATATGTCTATGTATCTATATATGTATATGTTTCCTCCTTTATATCCAATTTCTAGGCTACTATAACTATGGGGTGAAATATATAGACCATGATGCAACTTGAGAGGTCAAGATATAAGTTTTAGTTCTTAAAGGAAAACATAGTATCCATTGGGATGGAGAACCTGGTTGGTATGGAGTTGTGATAGCTATGTGATTATGGTAAAACTACATATGCTTCACATAAATTAAGCCATCCTTTGCCAACATTTTGAGCTAGTAAAATATGAAATTTAATGATATTATAATGATAACCCACAAATTTGAATAATACTTTCCTTTTGTTATAAAGCCATGTTAGCTTATGAAATTTAAGTCAACCATAGCCAAAAATTTCTAAACTTGTAAATAATTAAAATGTAATCATATTAAAATTACATACACCAAATCTATTTTTTTAAAAATCATGCTTATAACAATTTTTTTTTCTTTGTGTGTGTAGTTGCACATATTTACATTATTTTTTTTTCCACCATCTCACCCATCCTCAATCCATATAAAATATGAGTTTTATTCCACTTACAATAGTGTTTTTTCACCTTCAAATTGCCTAATCTAAAAGCACCCGTTCTTTTAATACTTATTCAATTAAATATATATTTATGTAAATGAAATAGAGTGGAACATATAAGTAAATGAAATAGAGTGGAACATATTTGAATAAAAAAAGAATAATTGTATTGTAGTGATTTAAATTTATTTTATTTTTCAATTTATATAATTATATTTTAGTGATTTAAATTTATTTTATTTTTCCTCTAGATGGTGTGTTAGTGAAGGACAAGTGTCATGAAGATGGGGATGGCGCCTGCTAGCGTGGTACCAGCCACGTGACCGTAGCATGCCCCTCACCCCTGCCACACCATGAACTTAAAACCACTTCATTGCAACCAGAGCGCCATTAACGCTCCAAGTGCGCTCTGCTTTGCCCTCTTGTCCGATCGATGAAACCGCCATTACTCTGGTCACCTCTGCGCGTGTGCGTCCTCCCTCTCAAGTGGTATTCATACCATGGAGCTCACCAACATTTTCTTCATCCTTATCCATTCTTACAAAAGCCATCCTGCGGTTTGCACCCTCCTCTGGTGCTAACCGACCACTTTCGCCATTTCCTTGTGCCTTCTCACCTTCGCCCTGCTCTGGCCATGCCTAGACTGCGAGGAAAATCCAARCGTAGCTCGGCTTGGTACCAAAACCGACCACACATGGAAATTCACCCTMAACCTACCCTCGCACCCTCACATAGCTCGTCTCCCTCCTCGCCCTCCTCTTCTGGTCAGTCCGCTCAGAGCCACAATGGTCTCCCGCCTCTCTCCTCGCCATGGGCTTGTAGAGTTGAGTGGTTTGACCTCCTGGGGAATTCACTGGGATTTTCCCCAGGGCCTTTACCAGATTTGGCCTACTCCTCGCAACCCGCCTTGGTCGTTCCTCCCAATTTGCCCAAGAACTCAGCTCCTACACCATCGCTAGTGCACTCGCCACCAGTCCAGTCTCCACACAAGGGTACCTCCTCTCGCTAGGAGAAGCCTTCAGAACAACCTCACTCTTGCTCACACTATGCTACCTGTGCAAAATTCCAAGATGACATTGCGATTCTGCAAGGCCCGGTGTTCGAGTTCGCAAGGAAGTGGATGACCTGCACTTTCTCCTGGAAGTCCTGGACAAGAAGGGGTAAAAAATATTGCAGTTTCTCTTCTCTATGCATGGATCTCGCCATGTAACACCCCCACGATGGGCGTGAATAAAAATAAAAATTTTGTATTCTCGTTTTCGAGCCAAATTAGCTCTTCGACTCCCTATCGGGGTGCTGCTAACAAATCCGCAGACCTCATTGAACCATGACTGCGCAAACCCACATAAGACGCGATCTTTCCCGATACAACCACAAGGTATGACCGTGTGCTTATGAGAGATGCTTCACATTTCGGGACTTTTAGGATGCGAAGCCACCCAGACTCTCACTCTTGAACTCCTGACCTCCAGTTCCATCCCAAGAAATTAGATCTACAGTCCTATGTTATCCCCTCGATCAATGACTGTGATCGTATCGCAATTTCGATATTGGGATAATGAATGCGAGCCATCTTTGACTCTCCATTCCCCGAAATCCTGATTCCTGTAACACCTATCTAAACCCTCCACCCATGTGACCGCTCAGCACGACCAGGGGCTGAGTCTTCGAGCTTGTTAGGACTTCGCGTCCCTCGACTTCTCATTTCCTCGAACTCTTGGGTCCCGAAATGTTGATCCCCAAGTTAGACCTTTAGCCAATTGTTAGTGCCTACCTCCTCCTTCTACCACATGACCCTTTCCTATGACCTAGGGCAAATCCACATAGCATGTCAGGGTTTCTTATACCGGGATTTTGCGACTTACGAAACTGAGGGGGTCTTGCACTTTGGTCTCCCGGTCGCCGAAACGCCGAAACTCATTCATGCTTAAACCGATAGCCTAGATCACTCCTGGATCAACGACCACAATCACGTCTCAATTTCATGAATCGTGAGTTTGTGCGGTCCTACCCTTTGACCACTCCAAGTCACGAATCAACGAAATTCTACCCAACCACCACATGTCCTCTGCCGGTGGACGGTTCCGATTTCTTTGGGACTTTTAGGACTTTGACGAGTCCATTCTCCTACCTATGCCAAGGTTAAGATCGAAGGTCAATAGAAATCAGACAGATCCTTGGATCTACGATCTTGGACCCCATCGCTACTTGCGAAGGCTGAAGGGGTCGAGGCATTAACGCTTGCGCTCCTCCTCTAGATCCATTGGTCCTGACAGATCTAGGGTATTTTCGAAAGGATCCCAACTGTTCGTCTACTAAACGATGAAATAATCCCTTTCGATAATTGGACTTGCTATCCTTTCTGAGCTTGAATCACAAAATTCAACCTCTCAGAGCTTCAAAATCCCACGACTCCGAGACCTTAGAGAGCTACTCTTTCTTGCATAAGGTTTCCAAACTTGGATCGCATGAACCTTCAGATGGTTCTTGGGCAATTGTCCTTGATCTTAGTCGAGTCTCTGGGTAAGGTTTGGTATAGTTCCAAGGTTTATGGGTTAATTCCTGGGGAAGAGTGCTCTCGAGGAGCCTTCCTAGAATATTACGAGAATCAAGCAAACAAGATGATTCTCTGTGGAGTGAACTTATGCCCCAGACTTAATCATTTGTACATAAACCAACTATGGCATATAAGTATACACATTCATCCATTATTTCTAGTCTTAAACACCAGGCAATCATTCCACACATAAATCATTATGGGCGTATAAACATGAGCATGTATTCATGATATTCAATTCAAAATACAAGGCATAAAACACTTATCAGATCCACCAGGCGTGATGCAACTGCTGAGAGGGGTGCTCGTTTCCACCCAACTGTAGGCTCAGTGACTCCAAATGGATTTACCACTAGACCACGACGCTCTGAGATTCAATCTATTACTTCCAGCTCAACGAAAGTCAAGGATGAAGGTTACTCTCCTTCTCCTGATACAAAAAAATAATCCAGGACGAAGGTTACTCTCCTTCTTCTATGTTCATAACTCCCTGTGTTTCCAGAGTTTCTCTAGTTCTCTTCCGCGATCCCTGTCACACGCGCTCTCTCTACCCTTTACCACACTTCCTCTCTTTCCTTTTTCTTTGCAAGATTGTGTGTGGCGCGAATTTCCCCGTATGTGGTCATGTTTGATAGATTTTTATGGATGGGTGGTTCACCCCCATCCCCTCATTAAATCTTGAGGAGCTTCCCCACCTACCAATCTGATGGGAAATTCATTCCAGGGTCAGAGAGTTGCTTTGGTCTTTGAGCAAGTAAAAACCAATATGGTACTGGCTCAGTGGAAGTTAACACAACCATTCCAGGTCTCTTCCACCACCTTTCATTAGCCATCGTGGTCTCTTTTAGCACATCCCCCTCTCAACAGTCTTGTAACACATATTCATAACATAATTTACATTTATCAACCTTTTATACAAAGGTCCATCAAAACAAACGTTCACACCTTCAAGTTTGCCATAGTTCATGGCCAATATAGTTATATTTATATACTGGGGGAAACAGGGTGTTACAATTCCCTCCCCCTTAAAGGAACATCGTCCTCGATGTTCTCTCTATCAATATGATGTGTATGTACAGAAGTAAACAAAATCGGATATGCATGTTTCATGGCATCTTCCATTTCCCACGTAGCCTCATTGGAGCCAAAATGTTTCCACTACACCTTGACCTGTGCAATGGTTCGGTTCCTAAGTGGGGTTTCCTTTTTGTCCAATATGCATAGAGGTTCTGGCAGGAATTCTCCTTCTGGTTCCACTTGGATCACAGACCAGTCAATTATATGATTAGAATCATGTACATATTTCTTCAACAATGAAACATGAAAAACATTATGTGCTTTTACTGTGGAAGGAAGTGCTAGCCTATTGGGCTACAGGTCCCACTCTATCTAGAACTTCAAAGGGTCCACAATACCGAGGTTCCAACTTGGCACAAGCTCCCATCCTCAAGGAACTCTTTCTGGGCCTAACTCTGAGATATACGTGGTCTCCCGTCTTGAATTCTCTCGAAGTTCTCTTTCTGTCAGCGTAACGTCTCTGTCTGTTCTGAGAGACCTTTATATTTTGTTTTATCTGAATCACTTGTTGTTCCATTTATTTCAACATGTAGGGTCCAATAATGATTCTGTTTATGAGATTACTCCAACCGACTGGAGTGTTGCACGACCTACCATAGAGGACTTCGAAATGACTCATCTTCAGAGATTCTTGGTAGCCATTGTTGTAGTCAAATTCCACCAGTGGCAGGTAATCTTCCCACTTTTTAGGTTGATGCATTACATGCATCCTTAGCATGTCTTCTAATATTTGGTTCAGTCTTTCCGTCTATCCATCAGTTTGAGGATGATAGGCTATGCTAAATATTAATTTGGTCTCCAGACTAGCCATCAAGGATTTCCAAAAGTTGGAAGTAAATTTCGTGTCTCTGTCAGACACGATCTCTTTAGGCATACCATGTAGTCTGAATATCTCCTTCATGAATATGTTGGCGATGTCTATTGCCTTGCAAGTCGATTTGACGTCGATAAAATGAGTGGACTTGCTCAGTTTATCCACCACCATCACGATGGCGTCATTCTGCCTGGCCGATGTTGGTAATCCGGTGATGAAATCCATGGAGATGGTCTCTCATTTCCATTCCGAGATTGGTAGAGGTTGTAATAATCCTGTTGGGTGTCGGTGTTCTGCTTTAACCTGTTGGCATTCTATGCATTTGGCTAAATACTCAGCTATGTCTTTCTTCAATCCAGGCCAATAGAATTGTTTCCTGGTGCCCGTGATCATCTTCTGGTATCCTGGGTGACCAATATATGGTCTTTTATGTAGTTCATCCATTATGAACCTCTTCAAGTCGTCACAATCTGGAATATACAGTCTGTTTTTGTAAGTTATCAAACCTCCATCTATCATCTGGTAGCCTTCATACTTTATCCCTGCAAGTTCTTGATACAGGTACGAGGTCACGGTTTGGAAGAATGTGTCAGTTTCTTGTGAATTCCTGACTCTTTCCTTGACATTCATCTCGTAGGTGCTCACCGCTGCCAGGCGAATTGTTTTAATACTTCTGCTAAGAGCATCGACCACCTTATTTTCCTTTCCCTTGATATGTTCGATTTTGAAATCAAACTCGCTAAGAAGGGCCATCCACCTAGCTTGTCTAGCATTGAGTTTTGGTTGGTCAAACAGGTGTCGCAATCCACAGTGGTCTGTCAGAAGTAAAAATTTCCTACCCAGGAGGTAGTGCCTCCACATTTTCAAGGCATGCACTATGGCGGCCAACTCTAGATCATGGGTCACATAGTTGACTTCGTGCTCATTAAATTTTTGGGATTCATAACAGACTACACTTCCTTCTTTCATAAGGACTCCTCCGAGCCCTTCCTTGCAGGCATCTGTTCACACGAGGAAGTCAGTTTCGGGATCGACGATCTTCAACACGGGTGCATGGGTCAATAGGTGTTTTAGGGACTGAAACCTTTCTTCACATTTTGGGGTCCAAAGGAATTTAACTCCTTTCTTTTGGAGGGCAGTGATTGGACAACCAATCTTGGAGAATCCTTTTATAAACCTCCTATAGTATCCTGCTAAGCCCATAAAGGATCTGATGTCCGAAACGTCCTTTGGGGTAGGCCATTCCATGATAGACCTGATCTTGTCAGGGTCTACTGCTACCCCTTCTTCAGATATGACATGGCCCAAGTAATGTATTTGCTTCTAGAAAAAGCCACACTTGCTAAATTTGGCATAGAGCTGATGTTCTCTTAGCACTTGAAGTACAAGTCTAAGGTGTTCCTCATGTTCCTCCCTATTCTTGGAGTAGATTAGTATATCGTCAATAAAAACCAGTACAAATTTGTCTAGGAAATTGCTGAGCACATTGTTCATCAAGCACATAAAAGTGGTAGGGGCATTGGTTAATCCAAATGGTACTACCACAAACTCGTAGTGACCATATCTCGTCCTGAAGGAAGTTTTGTGGATGTCTTCACCCTTGATTCAGACTTGATGGTATCCAAATCTCAAGTCAATCTTTGAGAAGATGGAAGTACCTCCCAATTGATCGAACAAGTCATCGATTCGAGGTAAGGGGTACTTGTTCTTTATGGTTACATTATTGAGCTGTCTATAGTCTATGCACAGTCGGAGGGTACCATCTTTCTTCTTCACAAATAGGATTGGTGCTCCCCATGGGGGCACGCTGGGCCAGATATAGCCTTTGTCCATCATTTCTTTTAGTTGTAGTTTAAGCTCAACTAGGTCGGGTGTGCTCATCCTGTAGGGTGTCCTAGACACTGGCACTGCTCCCGGTGCAAGTTCTATCGAGAAGTCAATGTCCCTTCTCAGAGGTAGACCCGATACCTCTTCTGGAAATACATCTCTATATTCTCTTAGTCTGGGGTGGTCTTTGAGGCTTGGTTTGTCATCTTCAACTGATTCCAACACCTGTATCGCATATAGTGGACATCCCTTTCTGTAATGCTTTCTCATTTGAAGGGCTGATATTCGTCTCACCGAGACATGTTTTTGGATCCCTTGAAGGGTTATCCTTCTTCCTTCTTCACTTATACATTCTAAGGTTTTATGGTAACAATCCAGTCTGGCTTTGTATGTGGCTAACCAGT
>SNQJ01S0027024.1:41995-53472 GCA_010110895.2 Picea sitchensis | reverse complement strand
GGCATCCCTTCCGTAACCCTCTACCAATCCTTAAAAAATACAAAGCGGACCCATTAATTAAAATGGAAATGAAGCATAGGATAATCAAATTATTACCCAATTTACAAAATGCACATTAAAGACTAGATGGATCACCATCGTCCTGAGATACAACTAGCCTATATTTTCTTAATATTTAGAAAGGCATAACTTTATAACCACAGGAGAAATATATTTTTTAATTGCATGAATCTCCTCTTGGGCTACCCCTATAGCCTCATGTATGTTTTTGCCAAACAAAAACCCAAACTACTCAAACAACCTTTTCACTGTCAAATCCATAACTTTTGAAATGATTTTATCGAGGCAATTACATAAGGATATCGTCTTGTGCTAATCAAAAGAAACAAGATTATCATCCTTTGGGATTAATGAAATGAAATAGAGTTGAAGGTTTCTATCATATTTCTGTATACTTTAAATTCATTAATTACCCTCAATAAGTTGTCCTCAAATGTTTCATAAAAGCACAAAAATATTCCAACATGCCACCCATCTAGCCTAAGGCTCTTAACTCTTAATTACCCTCGATAAGTTGTCCTCAAATGTTTCATAAAAGCACAAAAATATTCCAACATGCCACCCATCTAGCCTAAGGCTCTTAACTCTTAACTAGTAGCAGAAGTTCTTCCTCCAAAATTTCTTCCAACATCCTCTATTTGTCCTCTTCATTCACAATGAATGGAAAGAAACTAGTCACCTTTACTACCTCATATATTTTCACATGACTTTATACTTTGTAAATATTTTAAAACAATCCTCCCCCAATTGAGCAATGTCCTCAAAACTAGAGGTCAAAAATCCATCCTTCTTTGGAATCTACAAAATGGTATTCACATTCTTTTGGTGATTATTAAAATTATGAAAATATTTTTTTTATCATCTCCCCTAGCAATCCATAAGACCATAAGGCCCGACTCTTGAACCTCCAATCTACCTCCTTATCTACAAATATTCTTCTCCTTTTTTCCTTTAAATCCTTTACCTCATTTTTAAAAACTTCGTTAGGAAAGCCTACTTAATTCTTATTATACAACTCCTTCAATTATTCTTCCACATCCACTAAACATCTAATCATCCTTTAACCTTTTCTTGTGATCCCAATACACAAACATTTCATTGATACTCCTTAGATTTCTAACAAATTGTGATGTCATGGATTCTCAAGAAGAATCATAGAAATGATTCCATGACTCATTTCTCATTGCTACATATTCATAATCCTCATATAGACACAAATCAAACAGTTTTCTCACAAATTACTCTGAAATAACATCTATATTAGCAGTTTAACCCCATATCTCCAACCTTCCCAAGGAAAAATTTGAAACACCACAAACAATAAGAAGCCTTTTTTCTGAGAAAACTCTTAGCAAATATATTATCCCAATATGCTACTTGATCTATATACAACTCATATATATAAAGAAGTATGAACTCTTCACCAAGCTCATGAGCATAAATAATGGTATCTTGACCTAAATCAAAGGAGAAGAAGTGAGTACATTTTATAACTATTTTCCTTTAGGGAAAAATCAAACCCTCATAATGCCCTAAAGAATCCTAGTAGAAAAAAGCATAATATCCTAAAATCTTAGCCAAATCACTCATACATTTTACCATCACCCATAGTCTCTTGTAGAAAAATGATATCCACCTTGTGCAAATCAAATAATCTATAAAGGGATTGTTTCTTTGAGAGATGATACAAACCTCCCACATTTAACACCTTTAAAATCTTGATGCACACCTCCTAGGGGTGTAGGCTTCTCAAAGTGCCCCATCAATAAGACATTTTTTACCCACCAATACCTCTTTCTTATCCTTTTCAAGTGCAATAGTCATAGTGACTTCCTAGCCTTCCTAGATCAAAAGGAGCAGAGAAATAAATCATCCCCAAACCACTCTCAACACGTAGGTCTATATCTTTACCCTAGATGATCTAGGCCTAAGGAAATGATTGTATGAACCCTTTGTACCCCCTCCACTCTCCATAAATGAATAGGATATATTCAACAAGGTTTTTTTTTTGGCATATTAGACCCTAGGGATAGCTTCTTTCCTCCCTTGAAGGGTTTCTCCCTGACTATAGGAGAGGATAAAACCTCATAAAATTTTCTATGTAAAGGACATTGTTGATATTGAGAGGGGGGGTGAATAAGTATCAAGTACAATTTAGCACTTTTTACAACTTTAATTTTCAATCAAATAATGTATCCAATATACAATAGGAGCATAAAAAGAAATACACAGTGCACAATAGATTTATGTGGAAATCCACAAACAAATTTTCTTCTATAATAAAAAGATTACATTCAAAGTAATCTACAACTTCTAATATTTTCCAGCGCCAACTGGAAGGAGGCAACAATCCCCTAGTTTACAGGCTCCAACCTGAAGGAAGCTACAACTCCCTAGATTATCCATCTCCAACTAGAAGGAGGCTCCAAACCCCTTTCCTTTCCCCTTCCTTCCACCCTCAAATATGTATATAAAAGAATTGACCTATCATAGCCAAGTTCCAAGACTCTCCTGGTCTACTATAGATTCACCTGAACAACTTGTTGATGTCACTTTTCACCTTATACCTACCCAAACCATAGATCCGTGCTTTTCTCTATTGTCAACCCACAGACATATGTGTTTTCCTCCACTACGACCCGAGGATATTTGCGCCTTGCTCCATTGCGACCCGTAGATGACCTAAGAAATCTTTGTACATTGTGGATGACCTCATAAATATCCGTACACTCGGCTCTCACAAAATTTTCCTTTACTGAACTTCACAAATATTCCTAACACAAGTGTAGACCCACTTATGCTATCTCCATTCCACGCTTACTTGATGATAATGAGAGGCTCTTTAACGTGTATTATGTTTTCCCAAGCACTTCATTTACTTAACTTTTTAGAGTCGACCTGTAACTTCTTGTTTTCACTTTCTTTATTTAACTTTAGGGTCAACCCGTAACTTCTTGTTTGCAACACCTTTGGGTCTTCTTGACCATTTAACCACTTAACCATATTTCTATGGATTTTTGTATACTTCTTCAAAGCGTCTTCACATGAGGGCCATGCTTAAAGCTATGCCATAAGGGGACCACTTTGGAGACTTCTTCAAATACACCCATCACTCCTAGGGGCTTCTAAACTTCTTCTAGAGTTGACATCAATGACAACCAATTTTCCAACAATATCCCCCTTTGGCATTGATGGTAACACTCATACTCTTCCTATGAACATTTATCCCCCTGTTATCATGCTCCTGATTTTTATCTCCCCCTTTGGCATCAATGGAAAAGGGTGACTCTTCTCTTTGGGGCTGCTCCCCTTGAACTCATGGAACTCCATAGTACATCTCCTTCCTTTTATGTCTTCTTATCCTTTCCTTCTTTGAATATCTTTTGTGTGACTTCGATTTTCTTGCTTTCCTCTTTGTCTAGGATGTATATGTTATTTGGTCTTCTTGTTGTTATTGCAACCAATCTGCTTGAGTCTTCTTCTCTGATTTCACATCTTCGGGAATCAAAATTAAGATTGTATCCTTGATCACATATTTTATTGACACTAAGGACATTATGCTTCAATTCTTTAACTAGTAAGAAATCGTTTGCTTTTACATTTTCACTTCCAAGACTCACTACACCTTTTTCAAGTATTTTGATAGAAGAGTCATTTCCAAATGCCACTCTGCCACGTTTTCCTTTCTTTAGGCAGATGAATTTTTTTGGCTCCCCAGTCATGTGTGTTGAGCACCCATTGTCTATGTACCATTCGTCTTATTTATCTTCAACAATCAATGCTAATCAAAAAAATTCCTTGTTTGGATTCTCTTTCCTTTTCCGTATTGTGGTTGGCATAGGAGCATCTTCTTCCATATCTCTACAATCTCATGCTTTGTGACCAAGATTATTGCATTTGTAGCATACAATATTTTGATCCATCAGCAGATCAAATGGATTGTAATTTTTCTTGATAGATCCATAAGCATTTCCAGATCTATTATTTGCATGATTGTCCCTTGGATATCCATAATCATTTATGTTTGTCATATAGTTGTTTCTTGCATTCATTTTACAGTGAATTTCTTTGTGTCCAAATTTTTTGCAAGTATAACAATGACCAACAAAAATGTTCTCATACTTGGTAGGAAAGGACCTTCTTGGTGTCTCACCCCTTCTAAATTATGATCTTTTGTTCCAACTGGAGGTGTCATGTTCATGAAAGGACCTTCTTGGTGTCTCACCCCTTCTAAATTATGATCTTTTGTTCCAACTAGAGGTGTCATGTTCATGTTTTCCTTCAAGTCCCTTTTGATTGTTGATTCCACTTCTTAAGTTATTTGTATAGTTTCTAGAATTTCCTTCATCTTTCTTGTCCTTTTTATCTCTATTTTTTGTATTCAAACTTTTGTTGTATCCAAGCCCTATCTTATAGGTAGGTGATATCTAATTGCTAAGAATTTCATCTAACTTTTCAGTACTTCTTTCAAATTTCTCCATTTTTTCCATTGTCAATGTTAACTCTTTTCTTGTGTGATCCAATTCTGTTTTTAGTTTCTCATAATATTCAGTCTTCTTATCTAACTTCTCCTTCAAGCTGCTAATTTCCTTTTCAAGCTCATGATTCTCTTCTTCATAGCTACCCAATTCGTTTTTTAATTCTCTATTTTTGTTTTTGAGTTTGCTATATTCTTTTTCGGCATGATTCAATTTTTCCAGATTCTCATCATCTTCATGTTCACTTTCTGTGAAGTCTTTGCCTCCCCAAAAAGGCTCTATGTTTGTTTCTTCGGTCTCTTACAAAATGTGATTCTTCTTCATCTGATTCATCGTCTGGATTTTCTTCTACCTTATGTTCTTTGTTCCTTGTTTTCTTCATGGATTTAAAATATGCTTCTCTGTTTGGCTATCCATTTTTTATAGCTATTCTCATTTCATATGCTGTGAGGATCCCATGTAACTCATCCATTGTCATTTTGGTCAAATCCCTGGTTTCTTCAATGGACGATACCTTGGCATCATATCTCAAAGGAAGTGATCTCAACACTTTCTGTACAAACAAGGATTCTTTGAATTCTTCTCCTAATAGAATTGACAACTTCATATACTCCGAGTAAATAGGTTTCAATATCTTCTTTTTCATCCATTTTCATATTTTCAAACCGTGCTCTGTGTCGTTGGAGCTTGACTTGCTTCAATTTTGGATCTCCTTCATAAATGTTTTTAAGTTTGTCCCAAACATCTTTAGTTGTGTTGCAACCCATCACCTTACTAGAAACATTTGGTGTCAATCCACTCATGATAACATGCCTAGCCTTTGAATTACAACTCATTAATTTCTTCTCATCTGGATCGGTTGGAGTGTTTTTCGAAACTTTATAGTCGTTGACAACTGAGAGTCAAATATCTACTCCTAAATTTGTCAATTTTGCATTATGTTGCTCCATTATGCATAATTGTTTCCATCAAATGGTGGAATCCCATTTGGAATGTGGCCTTCCATTTTTTCTCACAATCTTCCTTCCAGTGATTAGACTGTTCTGAAGGTAACCTGCTCTGATATCAATTGTTGATACTGAGAGGGGGGGTGAATCAATATCAAGTACAATTTAACACTTTTTATGACTTTAATTTTCAATCAAATATTAATGTATCCAATATACAATAGGAGTAGAAGAAGAAATACACAGTGCACAATAGATTTACGTGGAAATCCATGGAATGTTTTTCTTATATAATAAACATGTTACATTCAAAGGAAGCTACAATTTCCAAGATTTTCCAGCACTAACTAGGAGTCACCAATCCCCTAGTTTACAGGCTCCAAACTGAAGGAAGCTACAACTCCCTAGATTATCCATCTCCAACTGGAAGGAGGCTCCAACCCCCTTTCATTGCCCCTTCCTTCCACCCTCAAATATGTATATAAAAGAATCAACCTGTCATAGCCAAGTTCCAAGACTTTCCTAGTCTACTGTAGATTCACTTGAACAATTTGTTAATCTCACTTTCAGCTTGTACCTGCCTAAAACACAAATTTGTGCTTTGCTCTACTATCAGCCCATGGACATCCACGCTTTTCTCTATTTGAACTAATAGTTGAATGAAATATTGAGCCCCATTTGAAGCTATTTTTCCCATTTGGGTTCCAGGGTAAATATTTGTCTTATGGTGTGTTTAAATGGTTGTATGAATTCTTGGATATTTCTCTATATTTGTGAGGAGCAATCTATGTGAATTCATTGTGTTGGGCATATTTTGTTGCTTGTTTCATTGTTGAAATTTGTATGGATTTCTATGAGTTTTAGTGTTGCTTGTAGTTGAATCTCGAATGGAAAGGAAGAACAATGTATTGTATTTTTGCTAGCATCACTCAAAAATCATTTTCCCATTCATTTTCTATGAAATCCAACAACTTCGTGATGATGTTCATCCATCAATGGTTGCAATTCTAAAGCTATTTCAAATAATGTGTAGTTACTAAATTGGTATTCTAAGAGTTGTTGGAGGATTTATCTCTCTTCCACAGCCTTTCACTCACCCACAGGTCGTGTTTCCTTGCTAGTTGTGTTTTCCACTCACACATAAGGTCACCCTCTCATCCCTGAGATTACTTTGCTTGGTGGTTGTGTTATTTCTCACCCATGGGTTGTACGTTGTCATATGGAGTTTGTACGAGTGGTGCAATGTTGTAGAAGACGATTCCAAATCAATTGAGTCAAATTCCCCTCTGTTGGGCATTTAATTTTCCTGATGGTTGATTTTCTCTTTTCCTTGGTGATTTCCTATTTGTCTGAGACATTTTCTCTGTGTTTGGGTGAGTTCACTTCTACTTGGAAATTTCTCTCCCACCCATAGGCCATATGGAAGTCGTACATGATGCACACAACCTATACCCACCAAGAACTAGTTATTGGGAATTTTACCTCCTACTTGGGCATGTTGTTTATTGCTTGGGTGAATTTATAGATCCTTGAGAATTTTTGTTCATTGCTAAGCATCTAAATTCGTCCTTGGACATTTTTCTCTCTTGTTGAGTGTCTAAATTTTCCCTTGGATGTATTTCTCCACTGCTAAGTGACTCAATTCGTCCTTTGGGTGTTTATTCCTAGTGTTGAGCCATTAAATTGGCCCACAAAACATTTCATTTACTATTGGTTGACTCATCTTTCAAGCTGAGCATTATTTATCATTGGATGTCTGAGAGTGTTGTTTTTACCATCTAGTCCATGTTTTTACTTTGTGGGGTCATTTCCCTATAGTTGGGCATCCCCACTTACCTCATTGGTCGTAAGAACTCTCTCCACCAAAGTATTACTATAGAATTTATTGCTACAGAAGCTAAAGTTGTGGAAACTAAAGCTACAGAAGCTAAAGTTGTGGAAACTAAAGCTACGGAAGCTAAAGTTGTGGAAGCTATGGCTATGGAAGTTGTTGCATTACGAGGTTATAGAAGAGGGAGTGAATTAGAATTACACAAATAACAAATACAACAACATTTTTCATTAGACTCAAGTCTTGGAGCTATCCAATCAATTCAGAAGACAAAACTTAGTTGCACCCAGATTGGATTGAGCACAGAAGCTAGAATGCAATGTTGATTGGCATATTGGATATTGGGATACATTTTGTTATCATATTTTCCATTGGTTGTTGTTGTGTGTAGGTTACAACCAGGAGAAGGCTTAGAAGCCAAGAGAAGAGAGATCCTTGTACAAGGTAGAAAACAAAGGCTGAGTGTCCGTTCTAAGAACAGAGCACTCTTTCTTAGACTAAGATAGTGAAAAAAAAAGGTAAATTCCGCAAAGGATCTGTGTTGGTGAGACGGACGGGTAATAGGCCTACCATTTACAGATCACTTAGTGCTCTTAGAAGCTACAACTATGATATCTATAGTAGCAACACCTTATTCTCCATTACACACTTCTCTCATACTAGATAGTGGGATTCACTAGTACCAACACCTAGCAACTATAGTTTTTCACCTAGCAGTGACTCCAGCCATTAGTGTTCATCAACTATAGGATTTATCTATTTATAAACTACATGTTTCATGCCTTCAACATCCAAATGTATCGACAACAACACTATTATTCTTTCTACAACAACAAAAACACCTCGGCATTACCTTATAACTCATGCAACTCTTGTCCCTTGTATAGTTCCTATAATACATCCCATGTACAATTTGAGGGTATGCCTTGGTTCCTCAGTGCAACTCAACCAAGATCATTCACATTCTCTTTCTATTACCCTAAGTGTGGACCACTTCACAAACCCAATCTAGAATTAGAGCTTATCATCACAGTCTAGGTACTCTATACAGTATAACATGAGCTAAACACTACATATTGCCTCATGGTTTCTACTAAGGCTAACGATACAGCTATTCCTACAAGTATCCAAGATGCTCTATGGGAGGCGTGACTTGTGATTCCAGGAAAGCACGATGTTGTATTCCTCACTATCACTTTCCTTGATGAGGAAGCTTCATTAATACCCACAGGGCACACTTTATCTTTTCACATTATTTCTAAGTTGAGCCTTTGCACATGAAGGAATCCCTCTATACACAAATTCTACAACACACATGGCTCAGTGCAACTTTTTTCTCCAAGGTTCCACATTATTCCAACATTGACAACCATGGGTAGTCAACAATGGTAAAATCATCATTCAACACAGAGGAATGTTTCTTCTAGTATGTTTCATCCCCTTAGTAACTTTCATAAACTAAGAGGCAAGAGCTACACACCAACATTTCCAGCATCTTCTTCAACGATGTAATTTAAATTAACAATGTACATCCTCTTAGAAACTCTTCTTTAACATAATACCATTAGGTCACCATAAAGGTTCATAGTTTTACTATCCCACCTCACAAATCCATGGGAATAGTGATTTGGAGTTTAGACACATCGGATTTCTTCTAGAGTGATTATATATTTAGCCAACATAAGCAATCCATGTATGATCTACGCTACACGTTTCTTCTTCAACTTTTTCTTGTGTTTGCATTTCTATGATTCCCTGACATCTTCTCTCAACATGGACAATCTATTGGCTCCAACACAACTATTTATTCGTGGTGCACACCTCTTTTTCCTCCTGCCAAAGCCACTTGTATCTTTAGTTCAACAAGCAATATGGTGTACCTTTTAATACAATCTATTTCCATTTCTTGGAGTATTTCTTAATTTAGGAGGAAATCAGGAACACTTGTGATCTAAACCAGGAAGAACTAACATGGAACACAAGGGTGCACCCACCAAGAGGGGTGCATCACCAACAGTGCCCCTCCTTTGAGGGTGCATTCCAAGATCTCCAACTATAGTTATTTATAGTTAGTTGCATACTTTCAGTACTTGAGCCATGTGCATTTGCATTGTTTATCATTTATTTTAGCATTCAAGTTGCATGCATCTAGTTTAATATTTCATCCAATTTTGAACTCTATGCCCCAAGTGAATAAAGTAGTTAAGTAGTTAATTGTAGACTCATTGTAAAATCTATAAAACGGCCTCTAACCAAGTGAATAAAGTAAGCAATTTGTTGTGAATTATTATTACTTTCTTTTTATTTTTTTATTTTTTGGGTTTTCATGGTGAGTTTAGATCTATTATGTATCATCTTTTTTAATTGGCTTTCATAAATATAAAATACAAGATTTGTTCAAAATGTCATCTTAACAAAATGGAAAAGTAAAGAAAGAGATAATTAAACAAATCATATATATATATATGGTCAAGTATGCAAAGTACCAAATATTTAAGGGTAACGAAATGACCTATATCCAAAATGAAAGTAGGAAAAATTCACTTTACAAATATGTTAGATTAGTTATGGTCTAAATAAAAATAAATGTTGGGAGAGTTAACTTGAAAAAAAGATGTAAGTATTTTTATTTAATTAATTTTATTTTTTAAGATAAATTAATTTTAAAATGTTTATATATATTTATAATTTTATTAGTTTTTTAGTCTTATGATGTATATTAATCTATTATAATTTTTAAATTTTATAAACAAAAATGTAGGTATGAAAATGGAAAAAGCTATGATCAAATGACAATGATAGAGTTCCCCATGAGTATTGAGGGGGCTTTATATGGACACTTCAAAACTTTTGAAAAAGAAGTAAGAATTTATGGTAATTCAAGTGTTTATAATAATAATTATAATTTAATTTTATGGTCACGGTCAAGCCACATACTAAATTGGTGTATGAGATCCCCTTGTTTGTGGGACAAGGAATCCTTTTTGCACATATATTTGACTGCTAAAGTATACGGAGGTGTACATACCCTACCCCCTGGTAAATTTGAACCTGTGACCTCCAAGAAGGGAAACACATGTTCTTAACCATTATGCTCACTCTTGTTTATAAATTTAATAAATAAAGTCATATTGTAGAAGTTTAATTTGTGTCAAAATCATTTTAGAAAAAATTTAAAATATATATATTATCTCTTCAAAAAATAATTTGAATGGAGACAAATTCTTAAGAAGAGTTTTATTATGGTGTAGAAAAATAATTTGAATGGAGACAATGTGAAGGATAGTGATATGGAACATTATGATTATGATGGGCTACATCAAGGTTCTTATTTTATATTATGCAATGATTGTGAAGATTTCATTTTTCTAGGTAACATATATCAAGGATTTTCTAAGCACTTTCCATTATTTTGAGGATGGTAGCTAAGGTAAATCTTAGATTTTAGGGAGCATAAAGACTCAGGTAACAATAAGGCTTAAAGTCATTACAACAATAAACTTATTATCATTTTAACATGTCACTTATGGGAATACAATTTGAGTGGAGAGGATAACACTTCATCCCACAACCACCCGGACTAAACCCATTTGATAGTGATTGTAAAGATTTGGTAAAAATTGTGCCAAAAAACCATAATCTCTAATTATTGTAAATCTTATTTTTTACTACAATTGTAGCAATGCTATAAATGATGAGATGTCATATGAATATGAGCAATTCAAAAGGTATTGGAGCAATTTTTTAAAGTCTCAACTTCTCCAATGATGATTTGTCGTTTTCCATTATGTACCACAAATATCAAGGTTTATAATAACATTCAAAGTGATAATTATTGTTTATAATAACATTCAAAGTAATAATAACATTCAACTTGATAACTAATGTTTATAATAACATTCAAAGTAATAATAACATTCAAAGTGATAATCTTATTCTGTGCATTATTTTGATTTTTCTTAATATTTATACTATTAATTATTAATTTCAATTATATTTTATTTTTCAATAATTTTTCTACATTAACTTATTTAAGTTATCCTATTAAGCTAGGCACCACCCACCCAAATATATCTAGAACACCGTATGCAAGGTTTTGTCGTGACAATTGAAACACATTTGTGTTGGTTATTGCACTACGAAAAAGTGTTTTGGCCAAAA
>SNQJ01S0027023.1:62255-72869 GCA_010110895.2 Picea sitchensis | reverse complement strand
TTTTTTTTTAAATATTATTATTATATTTATATTATTTTATAAATCATATAATTTAAATATTTATATGGGTTGACTCATCACTATTATTTAAAGAAAACCACATATTACTTAAAATGATTAATTGATTATCGATAAAAAGTAAAGTTTTATTCTTTGTAAACTAAAACTAGTTATTAACTGATCCAAAACAATTTTAAGTTTATTATAAGATCAAAAGACAAGTTCAACCTAAATAACATCCACAAACAATAAAAAAAAAATATTCATTATGATCATGATTGACACTACATCCAGTGAAATCATATACTTTCTTGATAACAACTAACCTTACATCCATTAATGAGACCAAATACTATCACAAAAAACATTCCTATCTATATCTATGACAATAGGTTTAACCAAAAAGAAATAATTACTTTGTAATAAATATGTCCAAATTATGTGTAGCAAAAAAGGCTACCAGAGTTTGCTTTGAAAACTAGTGGAAGTGAAATGAAGAAAAAATTGTCATTGGCCAAAACAAAAATTTTCTATGGGTTTTTCCAAAATAAAATAGCTAATTTCTATTTTTTCTAAAAATTATATGTTCAAATTCTATAAATATAATTAACATCAAAATTGTATAGAAACTATATAAAATCCTTAAAATTTTAAATATATTTACAAAACTATTGTCAAACATTTTACATATTAAAAACTAATTAACCTAAATTTCTACATTTTAATATAAATCTTCATCCTTAAAATTAAACCTGTAAAAATCTTAATGTACAATAACTAAACATCAAACACAACTATTATCATGAAAGCTTGATCCCAAACATATGATAAATACTTCCGACTTCATGATACCGAGTGGCCTACCTCGACGGTGTTATTTTAAATGGAAAAGAAGATGTTAATAACTGACGGGTAATTAGATGAAATTGGAGCAATTAGTATCAAAGGCGAGAAGTGAGGAGGTGAAGAAAAGCTTAAACTCTATCAACTCGAATAGTAGAAAGTTTTCCTACAGCTGTTGAGTTCTGATCACAATTGTGGTTCCGGGATACGCACCAGCGTCTACAAATGCAAGGCACAACACTCCATCCTTGGCTTGCACCATGGAATTTCCTCCATAAATCCTCCAATAAACAAATTCATTATCCAAAAGCAGGTCGATTATAGGCACCACCGGTCCGACTTTACTGGATCTCACAGTATTAGCATCGAAGCAAGCATCAAAAGGCTTTATAGAGGCCACGCAGGAGATCTTCACGACCATTGCTTCCTTAACGAAGGAGTCGACGATGGCAGTGTAAATTGGAGTAGCAACTCTAGTGTAGGGAACCACAAAGTTTATCACGGTGTCATCGCTTCCCAGTACATTTACTTTCAGTGTAGTGGATTCGATTGCTAATTTATTTTGGTTGATTGTGATGTCGTTCACTCCAAGGAAATATTCCCTGGGACGCCTCGGAACCAACAGGAACATGTAGTTGAGCTTAATATTTGCCTTGTCTGGGCCGAAGGAGGGGCTGCCAAAGAAAATAGCTCCCCACGTTTGATTGCCGGACGGGAGGCACAGGCCGAATTTTTGGTCTAATTTGAGGGGGACCATGAGCTGAAAGGGCAAGGCGATGGGAACCCAATTCATTCTCGCCATTCCTGCTACTCCTCTGGCCATCCCTTGCAGAATAGATCTCAGATCCACAACACGTAGACAAACTCTACACAGCATAGTTGTAAATATTGCACACGACAAAACTTTTTTACTAAACTCTCAGGACTTACCGCGCAGTGGCCAAACTGCTCAATATATTGTCTGTTGTGATAAAACGCTTAGTAAAACGATTTCTTAACACAACAACAACACAATGCTATATTTGCATATAAACTCAGAAATACAACAAAACTTGTCAACACACAAAATACCTGATATATATTAAGAACTTTCGACGTTGCACGCTAATACAAAATACAATATTGTGTTGAGATTTGTCTCCAACAACTTCTGCAACTTACAAACACATAAAACTTGAGGTCTCAAACTTATTCCACTACCTTCAACTGATGCTACTAATTATGAACTCTTCTCTTTGTTCTATGTCTATCTCTATTAACTAAAGATTGATATATATAGATAAGACTCAAACTTCTTGTAGAAGTAAAATCGACTCAAACATTAAAACCAAAATAAATATGACTTACTTCTCTCTACTTAACTGAACTTGACAAAGATTAAAATCGACTTCATTAAATAACAAAACTAAGTTTATGTAAACTTGCAAATTTGTATTTGCAAATTTGCAAACTAACAGACCTAAAGCTCACCGACTTGTAATAATTACTATTTCCAACAAAAACGAAGAAGCATATTCCATATAAATGAATGTAATTGCTTGATTTCAAAATGGGTATAAAAAGAATCGTCAATTGGGCGAAAGTCCTCCTGCGTAATTATATTCTCTTTCAATCCATATCAGATTTTACTCTAAAAACCAGTGAAATTCAATTATATAGAAATCCTTTCTGCAGAGGAGCTAAACATCAAACAACTCTTATTATCATGAAATATCCCATGTGTTACACATATATGTTAATAATACCCCAGGAATAGTTAGATGAAATTGGAGCAATTAGTGTCAAAGGCGAGCAGTGAAGAGCTGAAGAAAAGCTTAAACTCTATCAAGTCGAATAGTAGAAGGTTGTCCTGCAGCTGTTGAGTTCCGATTACAATTGTGGTTCCGGGATACGCACCAGCGTCTACGAATGCAAGGCACATCACTCCATCCTTGGCTTGCACCATGGAGTTGCCTCCATAAATCCTCCAATAAACAAAATCGTTATCCAAAAGCAGGTCGATTATAGGCACCGCCGGTCCGACTTTATTGGATCTCACGGTTTTGGCATCGAAGCAAGCATCAAAAGGCTTTACAGAGGCCACGCGGGAGATCTTCATGGCCGCCGCTTCCTTAACGAAGGCGTCGACGATGGCAGTGTAAATTGGAGTAGCAACTCTAGTGTAGGGAACCACGGAGCTGATCGCGGTGCCGCCGCTTCCCAGTACGTTTACTTTCAGTGTAGTGGATTCGATTGCTAATTTCTTTTGGTTGATTGCGATGCCGTTCACTCCAAGGAAATATTCCCTGGGACGCCTCGGAACCAGCAGGAACGTGTAGTTGAGCTTAATATTCGCCTTGTCCGGCCCGAAGGAGGGGCCGCCAAAGAAAACGGCTCCCCGCTTTTGATCGCCGGACGGCAGGCACAGGCCGAATTTTCTGTCTAATTCGAGGGCGACCGTGAGCTGAAAGGGCAGGGCGAGGGGAGCCCAATTCATTCCCGCCATTCCTGCTACTCCTCTGGCCAGCCCTTGCAGAAGAGAAGGCGGACTGCAGACGAAAGCGAACTGTGGGACTTCAACTTTGCTACCTTCGTTTGTGGATAAGGCCACTACGTCTTGAGAGAGTTCTGCGTCGAATACCTCTGTCCCAGTCACACTATTCATCAGGCTTTCAATGCACGTATTGTGTTCACATCTTGTACCCGAGGGTACGTATCGGCAATGCCCACAGCCGAATAAAGAAGATCCAGAGGCAGTACAGAGGGGAGTGTGACATCGGATCGGAAGATAAGTAGATGATTTGTAAACGGCCCCAGGATTGCACTGAACCCACATGAAGTCTCCGGACAAATCTAACACCAATTTCTCCTTCTGTAATGGGGTCTTGTATTCGATTTCCATAACATATTGAAGAGTAGCCGAGTCCCTTGTGAGCGGAGCAACCAGAGCTTTTGCCGCTGTTTCATTACAAGATGCTAAGATTATGCAGGCACTCAACAGGAAAGCCGGAATAAGTTTCTGGGGCACAAAAGAATCCCACTTCATTATGACGATTTTACAGAGAGAAAAGCAATCAAAATTTAGATGGTGGAAACAGTTCAGTCCAGTACGACAGTCGGTAATGCACTTGTCTGCTTAAAAATCAAAACAAATCCAGAACAAGAGCGACAACTGGTCGTAGCCGGATCCAGATGGATGAGGACTAGTCGATGTCGATAAAGTTTCCCAGGATCTTAATGATCATATCGAATCCTTACCCATTCACAGATTATGACGCACACCCACTGACAGACTATGCCACCAATATCAATGGCCAGAAGCATAGGTTATGATGCATTCTCCCATTCTCTTGAATATTTAGAAAAGAGAGCACCTTCTTGCTTTTTGCAAGTGGGTCGTTTATAAAAATGGTTTCGAGAGGACAAGAAGACTCTATGTCAAATTGAAGCTTGCGTTTATTAAAAATAGGAGGCAAGTTTTCTTTAACATGATCATTTGAACATTAACTATTTAAATGATTTGGGACGAAGAAAGAGATTACATTGTGTTTTATATAGGATAGTGCAATGTAGAGGTCAAGTTTATGATTTGAACTACTACACTATTAATTCCAACTATTATGTGTATAAATCATTTATTTTATTGATATTGAATAGATATATTAGTTTTGCACTATTAATTCCAACTATTATGTGTATAAATCATTTATTTTATTGAAATTGAATAGATATATTAGTTTTGATTTGTTAAAATCTAATATGTTAAGTATAGGAAAAGGATAAGGTTTATCGATATGCACCCTATAAGAGAATATTTAATGTTCTGTATGGTTATATATTATTCTATCTAAAACATCTTTAAATGGGATGGTATATATATGAGTATATAGAGTATTAAATGCTCTATTGTTGTGTGTCATGTGTATATTGTTTATCCAAGACAAGTATCAATAATTACTAAAATGTATTCTTATCGTGTATGGCAACTTGTCATAAAGAGTATGGAAGATGTGTCAATGCCTCCAAAATCAAAAGTCGGGGACAACTACAAAATGTCACCATGTGTAGTGACACTACACAATCACATTCAAGCATTTCTTGCATGTTTCCAATTTATGCCTGATGTCCTTTGTAAGCACATAGAAAGGAAGACAGACTCATACTCGGGGTGAACACAATGCAAATATCTCTCGCAATGATGAATGTGGTTTCGATGTCGAGTATATTACTGGTAGTCATGGTGATACCATGCTACATCTACAAACGAAATTTAGCCTCTAGGAATAATATATAAAGAACCAAAGGACAACCCCCTTGTGTTTCTGGAGGAAACATTTCCATGGAGATCTCAGTACTTAACTGTGATTACTTCCTCCAAAAAAGGAATGTTGTATGCATTTTATGAGGTAATAGAGCCCAATATGTCCATTGCAGAAACATCCATAATTGTATGGCTACAAGGAGGCCCTTTCTACTCCATCAAAAATGACTAGTAATTTCTATGAATTTGGCCATAGAAGAATCTCCTTAGACCTCAAACTACATCGAAACCACCCACCTTGGAACTGTAAATTCGATTTTTTATTCGTTGATAATCCAGTGGGTTTAGGGTATAGCATAGCAGAGAAGGACGAGGACATCCCTACCGACCAAAACCAAGTTGTAGAGCATCTTTATACCACTTTGGAGGAGTTTTATAACTCAGTTACAGATTTTAATAATCATTTTTTGTTTGTGGCGGGTGAGAGCTATGTAGGTAAATATTGTTCTAGGTTAAACTTGACTCATTGAAAGAGTCAAATTTGTTAATTCATTAGTGGTGGTTTCGAGCACATGGTTTTGGTAGCCCGTGGTTTTAGAGCCCATGGATTACATGTACTAAAATCCTTTAAAAGGATGGTGATACTCCATTGTAATGTGTCAAGAGTTAAGCGATGAAGGATTACTTGGTCGGGGCCAAAAGGTTGGTCGTCTTGGCCGGGTTTGGTCAAGGGAAATGATAGATCTATTGTCGACTTGTTTTTCTCATAAGAGTTTTCCAAGATAAATCATGTGTCATGATTTATGTCTTGTTGCTATGATTTGAAATATTTTTTTTTCTCTCGCATTTTTAAAACTTTTAGGTGACCTATCTGAGTAAGGAAAACATGGATTCCCTAACGAGAGTGGTTTGATGACAGGATCTCATGGCCAGTAAGTAGCAAGAGAGAAACAAGAAGGTCGAAGGTTTGATGGGTTCAAAATACATAGGGAAAATTAGAGCTTCTTGTTTGGGTGAGGGAAGCAATGACAAGAGAATCATTCCCAGGTTGGTCCATAAGGATAAAGAAACATGGAATTGGTAGCATGAAGGTGGATCTATTTCCTAGATGTTGATCTAGAACCCAAGGGTTTGAAGGAAGAACGAGGTTGTGCAACACATGGTGGAAGATGACCATGATAAGGTGAGAGGATGACAACATAAGTGTAGGGACAAAAACAATGGAAAATTATTATAATGGAGATGGAAATTTAATGTAAATGGGAATACGAATGTAAGACTTGGTTAGGCATGGGTATCCCTAGTAAATTATTTGTTGGAAATATAACTGAGAGGGGGGGTGACTCAGTTATATATATTTAAGCTTGAAACTTTTCTCGTGTTTTCTTTTTATTATTTCTAGATTATTATTTAATGTGTTGATGATAACTTAACATGCATAGATATATAATGATCAATCATACAGAATACACAGAGACACTGATTTTCCTGAGGAAACCCATAAAGGGTAAAAACCTCTTCTTCTTGATATGATAAGTAATCTTTACATTCTATAAATTATCATACTTATGAGCTCCAACTCATTGTGAGGCTGCCACCTCTGTTTTGCAAGCTGCAACTTGTTGAGAGCACCAACTCTCTAGATTCTGTAGAACCTACTAGAAGGAAGCACCAACTCCCTAAGTGTTCCAGTACCAACTGGATGGAATCACCAACTTCCAGTCACACAGGCACGCCCTGTATAACAGGGAACAATAGTTCTCCCTTGCACCACCCTGCCACCCTGGTTTTTCTGGCTGCAACCAGATGGAAGCTACAACTCCCTATGTTCAAGCACCCACTTGAACCTCCGAGGACAACAATCCTCCCTACCACCTCCCTACCACCCTGAAATCTAAAAATTTGCTTTAAGTGTTTTATTACAGTGAGACAATGTTTATTCAAAGACTTACCACTTACTTCACTGTTCTTCTACACTGAATTGCTCTGCCTCAATCAATGTCTCTCTTGTTGCATTTTCTTGAACTTTCTGATCTTCTGCTCTTACTCTGCATGTGCAAATCAACCTACTTTGTTTGTCTCAAATATACATTCTTGTTCCCTGCTTCTGCTCTGATTTTTCTCCTGTAGACTTCATACTTCTACCTGCATGAATCACTCCCAATAATCGCAGCACCGATCTCTTCTATGTTCTTCATTTTATAGTCTTTGTGCACCTTGTGCATGTTGCATGCACTATCCCACTACATACACTTCATTGCATTCATCATCACTGACCCTTCTCCTAAGATCCTTTGGCTTTACTGACTGTAATAGTCTTCAACCAATTTCCATCTGTCAGTCGACTCTATGATGAGTCTATGCTCCACTTGCAGTTGCCTTGAGACTCTTTGTCTTCTTTGTCAATCACCCTGAAGACTCTTCTAGTTCTCTGGCAGAAACCATGAGTGGTATATAATATTTACACTAAGGCTCTTCGGCTCCTCCAGCAGTCACCCTACAACTTCTCAAATTCTCTGGCAGATGGAATCACTTCGTTTTGGCAGTTACTGAGAGAACCTCTGTGCGTTCATGCGTTTTGGCAGTTACTGAGAGAACCTCTGTGCGTTCATGCGTTTTGGCACCTTCTCTCTTCCTAAGGAAAGATTCACAGTGGGAATTTTATCCTTTCTGGCTAAGCCCTTTCCTTTCACATGTGGCCTCAGGTGGTGACCAAACGCCTATTCAGAAGTTGTTTCGCGATTTTGCGTTCCAGGATATCCAGCTGTGATTTGCCTCGCTCCACTCATGAAACTCTGAAATGGAACCTAGCTTTGCTAGATCCTTCCCCTCACTTCTGTTGATATGACCATTGGGTGTGACCATAGCCCCATTTGAAAGTGCATTTCACAATTTCTCACTTCGGGGATTCTCCAGTGAGTCCCTTGACTCCTCTAATTTCCGGTACCTGGAATGGAGCCTAGCTACGCTAGCTCCTTCCATTCATGTGACCACCTACGGTGACCAGGGGCCAAGTCCGAAAATTCATTTTGCAATTCATGTTTCAGGGATTATGTGAAGAGTTGTCTCGACTCTCCATGTCGCAAACTCTAAAATGGAGCTTGGATTCTCTAGCTCTGCTCTCCAGCTCTCGACGATGTGACCACGAGTTATGACCACTCGCCAATCAAACGAGCACTTCTCTCTCCAAATCAACGGTCCACAACATTCTGTGATCCAACGGTTGTGATCATGTCGCGACCTCACATATCGTGAGTTCCCTCAACACTGCCTTTGACTTTCCTGATTTGCGAGTCAACGAAATCCCAATCGCTCACGACGTGTCCTTTGGCTCCAACGACCAGTATCATTTCTTGACCTTCCATATCGCGAGTTCCAGCAACTCCTTCCTCTAGAATTCTCGATCTGCGAAATGCCGAAATGGATCCATATCAAATCAACAGTTGATATTTATCGTTGATCCAACGACTCAGATCTTTTCGCAATTTCCCATATCGCGAGTTGGAAGGTTAGGCCCCTCCTTCCTTTGACCTTTCAATCAGCGAAATGTCGATCTGTAGCCATGTGTCCTACTCGAAGATGGACAGTCCTCCCACTTTCGGGATTTTGTAATCCCGCTTCACCTTGCACTTTAAAGATCGTGCAGGTTCTCCTGGATCCAATGACGATCGGTCCCCGTGCTCAGATCTAATGCCCAAGATCTGTCCTCCATCTGCATGCTCCTCCTTTCTGGACTTAAGATGTCTTCTGAGCCCGTTTTCCATCAAATGACAGGCGCACTTTTCCTGTGTTGTCTGCCTGTGTTGTTCTTACCTGTAACCATACCATGTTTTTCGATCCATTTCGGAGTTTGGGACATGTAGATTCGAGACGACTATTCACAGAATCCTCGAAACATGAATTGTGAAATGCATTTTTGGAATTGGCCCCTGGTCATCATCGGTGGTCACGTGAATGGAAGGAGCTAGGCTCCATTCCTGGTACCGGGAATTAGAGTAGTCAAGGGACTCACTGGAGAATCCCCAAAGTGCGAAATCGTGAAATGAACTTTTGAATGGGGCTGTGGTCACATCCAGTGGTCATATCAACAGAAGTGAGGGGAAGGAGCTAGCAAAGCTAGGCTCCATTTCAGAGTTTCGCGAGTGGAGCAAGGCAACTCGCAGCTAGATATCCCGAAATGTGAAATCGCGAAACGACTTATGAATAGGCATTTGGTCACTACCTGAGGCCACATGTGAAAGGAAAGGGCTTATCCAGAAAGGCTAAAACGCCCATCGTGAATTTTTCCTTGGGAAGAGAGAAGGCGCCAAAACGCATGAACGCGCAAAGGTTCTCTCAGTAACTGCCAGAACGAAGTGATTACATCTGCCAGAGAATTTGAGGAGTTGTAGGGTGACTGCCAGAGGAGTTGAAGAGCCTCGGTGTAACTGTTAGAGACCACTGATGGTTTCTGCCAGAGAATTAGAAGAGTCTTCAGGGTGATCGACAGAGAAGACAAAGAGTCTTGAGGCAACTGTCAGTGGAGCATAGACTCATCATAGAGTCAATTGGCAGATGGAAATTGGTCGAAGACTGTTACAGTTAGTAAAGTCAAAGGATGTCAGGAGAAGGGCCAGTGATGATGAACACAGTGAAGTGTATGCAGTGGGATAGCGCATGCAGCGTGCACAAGGTGCAAAGATACTATAAAAATGCAGAACAGAGAAGAGATCGGTGTTGCGATTATTGGGAGTGATTCATGCAGGTAGAAGTATGAATTCTACAGGAGAAAAAGTGGAGCATAAGAAGGGAACAAGAATGTATATATGAGACAGAAAAAGTAGGTTGATTTGCACATGCAGAGTTAAAGAAGAAGATCAGAAAGTTCAAGAAGATGCAATCAGAGAGACATTGATTGAGGAAGAGAAATTCAGTGTAGCAGAACAGTGAAGTGAGTGGTAAGTATTTGAATAAACATTGTCTCATTGTAATAGAACACTTAAAGAAAAGTTTTAGATTTCAGGGTGGTAAGGAGGTGCTAGGGAGGATTGTTGTCCTTAGAGGTTCAAGTGGGTGCTTGAACATAGGGAGTTGTAGCTTCCATATGGTTGTAGCCATAAAAACCAAGGTGGCAGGGTGGTGCAAGGAAGAACTATTGTTCCTTGTTATACAGGTCGTGCCTGTGTGACTGGAAGTTGGTGCTTCCATCTAGTTGGTACTGGAACACTTAGGGAGTTGGTGCTTCCTTCTAGTGGGTGCTAGAGAATCTAGAGAGTTGGTGCTCTCAGTAAGTTGTAGCTTGCAAAACAGAGGTGGCAGCCTCACAATGAGTTGGAGCTCATAAGTATGATAATGTACAGAATGTAAAGATTACTTATCATATCAAGAAGAAAAGGTTTTTACCCTTTATGGGTTTCCTCAGGAAAATCAATGTCTCTGTGTATTCTGTATGATTGATCATTATATATCTATGCATGTTAAGTTATCAACAACACATTTAATAATAATCTAGAAAGAATAAAAAGAAAATACGAGAAAATTTTCAAGCTTAT
>SNQJ01S0027023.1:50329-62245 GCA_010110895.2 Picea sitchensis | reverse complement strand
ATCAACCCAAAAAATGCGTTGAGTTAAGTAGATTGTAGGGGTAAATTATTAGCAAATTTTGATGGTTGAATAGTGAGTTATTTAGAGATTTGTTTAGGGTTTTCTGCAATGCTAGTGGCTGCGAATTTAATGTTAAAACAATAGAAAGAAGTTCTAAGAGAAACAAGACACCTTAAGAGCTCAAGGATACCTTAAGCACATAAAATAATTTCCAATTTAGACAATCTCAAAATCCCGTGTTTTCACATTTACCAATGCAAAGATTTATTTCCCCAATGCAATTAATATTAGTGTCTTCAACTATTGGGTTAAGAAGTCAATTAAAAAAGAGCTAGTAATGGTATCTCCTTGGGGGGTGTAAGCCCTTTTACTCCCCAAGGAAAGCAAAACTAGCTAGGAAGTACTAGGAAGGTGTAAGCCCTTTTACTTCTCCTAGTAATACCTTATGCAACAATTATTCCAAGAAAAATATGATGGAATTAGTGGGGTTGTATTCCCTTATAATCCCCAAAAAGTATAGAAAATTAAACTTGTAACCAAGAAAAGAAACAATACAATATAGATTCCTCACCTAGTCCAAGGATTAACAAGACAAACCTCTTATTTACCAAGATTAATTCACCACAATAAAAAAGAGTAACTCCAAGAGAGATAGTGCATTAATTCTTCCACCAATAGTAAATACAAACCATAGAAAAATCACATCAGGGAGAGGTTTCCCAAATAGGGAGAAAATTTCAGCTAGAAGACTTCTCACAATGGGAGAGCTATGATGAAAATGAAATAGAGATGATCTCTATTTATACAAATCCTCTAAAACATAGTTTGTTCACATTCAAAGGGTAAACCACAAGATAAGGATAAATTTTCCCTTTTTCTTGCACCTTTGTTAAAATAACATTTTTTAATTCATAATTTGCACATAAGATAAAACCCTAGAAACATAACATCAACCTCTTGGGGAAACGTTTTGGCACTTTAGGTCAAGTCGCTGAGTTGGAGATGAGTGTGCTAGGCCTCCAAAGGCCAAATGTCTTCAAGCCAAGCGTCTCCTCGAAGGTGACGTCAAACCCTCAAAGGTGACGTTTTGGCCTCCAAAGGCAAGTCGTTTAGCTTGTAGGGGTTACGTGGGATCCTCCAATGTGTCTGCTAGGCCTCCAAATGCATGCCATCATCATCCGATGAGTGGGCCATGTTAGCACTAAGAGTCACACTTACACTGTTGTAAGTGCAAGCCCAATACCCATCATAATGTGAAAGGTAATTGCTTATAAAAGGTGGAAAATGGATGGAAAAATCAGTAAAGGATGTCAGTCACAGATAACACCATACAATACACACCAACAAATAAGGCCTTGAATAAATTCATATTAGGTTTTAAGAGATAAATTAAGTAGGTGGAAGAATTGACAAGAAATGTGTAATATGTATATCATCTACATCGGGTAACACTGACACACATATGAAGAAAACTCCTTGAAATAAGAACCTCTTAAAATCAAAGAGAAAGACTATGATATATTTGTAAACAATATCACAATAGATCCTTTATTGCAACAAATATAGAATCAACTAGATGAATCATTCAGCAGACTGTAATCAAAGTAAGATAGCAAAAAGATGATAAAGAATCAAGACTAATTTCCATTATCCAAAGTGTCTTAGATCTGATCCATACATTAGGAGATACCCTATGTTACATATACAATATAAAAAATAGGAGTTCACCCTTACACCATTCGAACTTTTCCTTAGTCTTACAATTCTCTTTTTATAGCCTAAACTATCATTGACAGCTTTACAATTCACATTACAACTTCCTCATAGGATCCATGTGCCTAAGGGAAGCGTGGAAACATGTGTACAACATAAAAGAGACATAATGTTACTTTTCAGGATGGTGTTGGCAACATTTGCAACATCTTTTTAATGGATGATGACGTGTCCATAAGAGTACATTTTCTTTAGGCAGGTGGCCTCCTAGATCGCAACTGGCCTTTAGAAAGATGGTACGCATCCATCTTGACATCTGGCAACTCTATGTTCCCCCAAAATCTCCAAAAAACTAAGTTCACAGCACTGAGCTGCAAACTGTCCTGAAACAACCTATAGTGGCTTGTTTCATTTTACCAAAGTATTTAACATCCCAAAATTATTTCAGGTGTCCAAAAATTATGTAAAAAAATTCATTATCTTGATACATGACTAGAGGAAAACAACAAAACTGCTAATCATGGTTTTAAAATCATAACCATCACAAAAAAATGTTGTAAAATGCATGAAACAAGAATTTTGACCAAAATTGATGTTGGTTATGGAGGCTCAATGTCTTCATCTTTTAATTATTGAGCTTCTCCCGGTAGAAAACTTGGAGATCATGTCTACATTTGTTTTGACCAATTCTTGTTTGAAAGGCTACAATTATGCCTTCAATTTCCTGATTTGAGCTTGATGGGATCTATTTTTCCTATAGAGATTCTTGAGCTATTTGTGAAGGGGCATGAATATTTTAGCCAAGAACATGGCCTTATCAATGGTCTCATGGTACATTCCCAACATCCCCTTAAGCTACTTCCTAGAATCCAAGTCTTCCTTCTTCAACTTATCAGCTTCAACTCTTGCTTCCTTGAGCTACCTCTTGAGCCTCTTAAAGGTGGGGTTGCTTTCATGTTGAGGAGTAGTGATATCAAAAATTTCAATAGGTTGCTTAAAAGTTTGAGATTTCCCCTTTTCCTGGGCTAAGGTCTTTGTTGCATCATTCTTCACAGGGACATTTTTCTTGGTTGCTGCTCTAGTAAAAGGCCTCCTAGGCTTAACCTTGTCTGCAGTAATGGGTGAGGAAAAAAAAATATTTCTTCCTCTCAAGACTGTGGGTTTGCTTGAAGGAACCTCCGTAGGAATAGGATATGCCATGGGTGAAGATTCTTTATCTAAAGGTTGTGAAGGACCTCCTACTTCTGCTTCATTTGTAGCTCTAACAACCTTATCACTTATTGTCACCTTTTTCTTCTTTCTATCATCTGAATTTACAATCCTCTCAATAGGAGTAGGACTTTGTCTCTTGGATTGTGGAGTGGGGGAAACATCTAACTAAAACTATGATGAAGTAAGGAAGTTTTTCCAATCAATGTTTTTCTTCCTCAACTCTTCCATCACTAACACATTAATAAGGCCAGAGTGAAATACATTGGTGTCTACTTGCTTTGACTTGGCTTGAACTCTGTCAGACATCTTACCAATTCTTATAAAAAGATAAAATGGAAGTTTCATGGCTTCCTTCCCTGTGAAGTGTAACAACAACCTAATGTGGTATTGGTACACCATGTTGAACCTCCCCTCACATGTGAAGTATCTCTAGATAACCTTCAACATATTATCAAAACATTAAAGCATGGGGTTTCTAGGCACTCGTTTGGACAAGTTGTCCTCCTAATACTCTGGCTTAAGAAATTCCTTTGAGAAGGAAGAATTTAATGATATAGATTTGAACCACTTCTCTACACCGTTAGGTATATTTGTTGCAACAAAGATGGAATGTTCTGAAAACTCAAATTCTAACATCCCCACTTTGGTTTTAGTCCCATTAAAGTTGAGTGCAGACTCTCTGGCCACTTCTAGATGCCCCCTCTGCATCTTTTGACAGAAATTAATGCAACCTACCATGTGAAAGGATTCCCTGAACAAATGATTAGAGTTAAGGAGTTGCATGTAATAAGGCTCTGTCCTTACAATCTCCCCTCCCTTGTGAGTCTTCTTGTGTCGTTGACTATCCATAACTATTGCTGGAAGAATGTGTTTCTGTAAATTGTTTATGATAGCTAGGTGTGTGAAAACAGAGAATACAGGAAATTAGAGTTTTAATGACATAATTGTTTTCAAAAGGCTGACTTTGTCCAAAGATTTATAAACCTTGTTCTATACACATTGAGGTATGGGACATGCAACTCTTCAAACATGAGGGATAAGGAATAGAAAAAGAGAGTTATAATAAACGAGAGACAAATGATAATTCTCTGCTAAAATAGGGATTTCATCAATACAAATATAAGTTAGCAGCATTAATAATGTGTGCAACTTTAAGCCTGGTTCAACAAATGATCAACCATACATATTAGGTTTGATAGGGGTAAAATTCATTCGTTTAAGGTTGAACTTCAAAAGGATGCATAAGATGAGGGTTTCAGTAGTTCTAGAATAGAGGGTTCACAACATCCTGTTCGTAGCGCTTGGTTCACAGCACTAGAGAAACCAATTTGTAGTGTTGGGGGAATTTCAATGGGACAGGTGAATTCTTAGCAGAGGGAAAGATGCATGAGGTCAAGGTAACAGTCTGTACTGGTAAACAAGATTCAAAACACAATGGAGGTGGGTTTGAAGGTTAGTGAAAAAAGAGTTTTGGACAATTCACAATGTCGATAAATAAACCAACATAAAACCTTCTCTCAACCTTTAAACAACATGGAGACCCTCAAGGAGTACCTGGTAAACCTAGGTTTGATGATGATATTTGTGAATTTGAACTGATATTTTTGCAAGCTATCCAACCTCCAACGCTCCTCTTCAGCCAGTCTACAATGCCAAATTCAAACTCAAATTGCACACTTCGGGGAGACTGTTAGAAGATCTGCGACATAATCCCTGAAAAGTTGGTTAAATCAGAGCGTTGAAAAGAATGAAGTATCCTTTGACACGATTCTAAATTGCAATGATGACAATTGAATGAATGAGGTACTTATGAGTACGTTGCGAACTCTCTTGTTGAGTTGGAAGCACATACACCCAACTTTGAATTGACATTTAAACAGTTGGATGGTGACAAAGGGAAACTTGTGTACAATCTTGGAGGTATGACATGTCAAGGTGATGATGTAAGGATCAAAGGTGTGACTCATAGGGACTTATTTACCTTTTCATGAGGACTAATCTTATGAAATAAAGACTCAAAACCTAAGACTAAGCATAATTTTTCTTATTCAAATAAAAATTTAAGTTATGACCACAATAAAGAAGACCCAAAACTTAAGACATATAAACCCTATGACTCAAAAAACAAAACCAAAGTGATTTTTTGACCCGAATAGTTCTATGTGCTAATAGGGCATGGTATCCAACTTGTGGGATTCAAGCCCCAAGGAAGACCAAGATAGGCTTGTTCTTCCAAATCTATCCACCAATAAGGTCCCACAAAGAAAATGAATACGCCCTCCAAGGATCTCATGTCAAATGAATCATGATGATTAAATAAAATCAATAAAAGAGACATCTAGGCATGTACATCAAAAACTACCTGATCAAAATAAACAAGTACTCAAATACCCTATGTAATTTTCCAAGTTTAGGTATGGGAGGGTTGACAAAGCGACCGACCTATTGGGTGAATCGTACCTCAATTTTAGGAGTGTTTTCCAAGAAGTCCCCTCTATAATACATGTGGAAAAAGTGACATGGATGGGGGAAAGACTCTTGGGCATGGGGTTCATGATGTACAAGGGACCGTAGTATCTCATTTATGGGTTCCTTTGTTGAGGGTGTGTTGCACCTTTGTTTTCAATGCAACCTTTTTCCAAGCCCATTTATTGCCTTTTATTATTTTAAAGATGTTTCCAAGTTGAAGCTAAAGTGGGGATTCTACCTAAGCATGAAAAACAATGCTCAGCTTGACTCTACCCTAGTTACATCATGCTTCCCCAAGTTGAAATAATGTGTGGGTTTTCTACCTAAACATGAAAAATTGTTCCCACGCATGCTCCACCTTTGTTGGAATTTTGCATTAATTGTTTTTTATGGATCCCATCAGTTTCTTATGAGAGACATTTCATTGTCCTCGAGATCCCTAGGTGAGCATCTAGAAGTTTCATGATTGGATTTTATCTTTTTCTAGCTACAAGCCTCTGTGCCTTGAGCACCTTCTTCACATGAAATGAGGAACAATCCCTTCTTGGGTCAGTACACCTGAAAATCCCAAAAGGTAAGGTGATGATGGGATGAAACATGGAAAGTGACAAGTAAGATCGAGAATGGAATGAGGACTCATCAATAGGAACTCCCAGTAGAAAAGCTATCCCTAAGGGTGACCCACTTACTAGGGCGCAATGTCAACCACCAAAGTGAAACGGGGCAAGGAGCATAATGTCGAAGCAAACATTACATACTAAAAATAATTTATATATGCAACAAACTCAAATGCCTCAAATATTGAAATGACACTCACCATGATACATGGATTGTACCTCATGGAGAAAGACCCAATGTCTTTCGAAAGTGAGCTGATGTGGTGGATACCCTCATGATGAACCTAGAACTATGGTGGTGAAGCGTGTCTCTATATGTCCAAGTGGACATTGATGGTCAAGCTATATCTCGGTACTCTATGTTTGCAACCCGAGGGCCTCGAGACATCATCTCCTTAGTTATTCCTAGGAGTTGGAGACAACATCTACCTACTACTTGGGGACATGTACTCTTTGTATAGTGCATGAGAACAACAACATATCCTAGTGTACATGTGCCTACACTGAAGAATGAAACTGTAAAATCCAGGGTGGTTATATCACCCCCCGTCCATATATATCAAAAGCCAAAAATGACAACTAATCTAGAAAATAAAATTTTGCATTTTTTTCAAAAAAACATAAACTAAAAATGTAATGTGATAAATTCAATATGCAAGTAGAGAAAAATGAAATATGAAATGCATCTACACTATCATGAGGAATCATTATGCAAATGAAAGGACAGGGAGATGAGATACCTAGTTACCTGGGGCCCGAGCCCTAAAGAATTCAAGTGCCTTGGATGAAGGGTCAGAGAAGAGACCCATCCATTAGTAATGGCATCTTTCTCCAATCCAAAGCTATCAAGTAATACTTCTAATTTTCATAATTCTTCTTTATGATGTAACGACCAAGCCAAGCATTGTCATCCTTCTGGTCATGTTTATGAATTCCCTTCTGCTTGTCCGACATGAACCCAAGACTTAGTTCACTTTAGTTGATGTAGGGTATATTCTTGATGTAAGTATAGGAAGGAGGTCCTGTGTTGACTACATTTCTGATGGATTTCTCATGTTCTTTTCTTTCTTTATCTTCTTTCTTCAATATCTAGATGGACCCTGGTACTTTCCCTTGGAAATTCTCAATATTTTCTTTGTACTTATCTATCCTTTGGAGTAGCGTATTTATGCAGTCCTCCTTCATGAAATTTAAGTCTCGTGGATCATACTCAATGGCGTTTGGGACCTCATAAAACTCTCACTCACTTGTGTAATCAAGATCATTGGGGTCCATCACATGTTTGTCAGCCTGCTCTTGACTATATAATATCTCAAAGGTTCCATCCCCCATGGGAATGTGTGCATGGGTAAGATCCCTGATAAGATCATCCCCCAAGCGTCTGAAACATCAATCACTACTATGTTCATAAGAAGGCTGATATGTGGAAAATCAATCAGGAAGACTTCAACGTTATCACAAATTCCATAAACCATTAACGTATTAGAATCAATGCCACACACATTTCCATATGTTTGGGTCGTATTTAATACAATTTTTTCCATCGCCTTCAAATACATGGCATTTGTTGAGGTCCCAAAATACAACATACAATTGTTTAGGCGGAGGCCATTCATGCCCACGGAAAGATAGAAAGGAGGGTTACTTTCCCTTTTCCGATCAAGATACATGGTGTTGAAAATAATTGGAGGGTCCTCCTTCTCGGTTGGAACCTGTAATAACTTAAATATTCCCCTCCTCACAGAAGGAAGTTTTCACATTTCTGTTACAGGGACCATTATATTCAACTTCCCAAACATGGATGCAACGTCTATGTCCAATTGAATCTCATCTTTTTTTGGAGTTGGATTTTGAAGTAAATCATGTACTGGAGGTGGAAATGGTGGGACCACCTTCTCTGTAGATGGAGGAGGAGAAGTTTCTTCTAGATGAGGGGGAGAAGAAGGTTGTGATGGAGGAACTGAAGCTTTATTTCTTCAAGTGTATGTCAAAAATTCCATCTTCCTTAGTTTCTTTCTCTAATCATATGTCAATTGGTTTAACACCTGGAGTCTATCCTCTCTTTCCCCCTTTCTTCTAGACTTGTCAATCTATTCCTATGTGAGCTCCTCCTCTTGGAAGTTACAAATCATATCCATGAATTTCATACTATCAGGAGAGTCTTCATCTTGTTGGGGACATTCATCCTATCAGTGAGGTTCTTGAAATGGATAACACCATGGTGTATGCTCTGTGTTGACCATTCCAACCGGGTTCAATGTATTAGGATCCTTTACCTCTTATTGAGGCCTTTATTTCCAACCTATGGAATCTCTCTGTTGTCTATCAAATTGAGGTCTACATGCAAATTGATTCCTTTCCACATTGGTTAATCGACCCATGATTTGATTTTCATATTGAACAAACTGATCTATCTTCTAAGTCAAGAGAGAAATTGGATATGAAGTACTACTACTGGAATCCTTAGTGTTAGTCTCTTCCTTGGCATGAGGATAATGAAAAGGATCGACCTTCGAGTCAAGGAGGTTCTCCTTAATTTCTTCATTGTACTCTTTGGCTTGTGCCAAAGTGGTGGGATTCTTGTCCTTTAGAATGAAACAAAATTTCCCATCGAATGAATTCATGTAAAGGAGATGATTTGTTGCAGCTTTAGGATGTAGATATGTCGGTATTTGATTGTACAATCTGTCAAACCTATTGTCAAATTCATTTACTGTTTCATTATCCTTCTTCTTTATCTAATTAAACCATGCTACAATAATTCCGTTGTCTTTCTGCATTGTCCATCTGTTCTTGAACAACTTGGGAAAGTCTTCATAAGATGCTATGTGATTGTTAAGTAAGCCTTTGAACCACCTATGAGCATCTTTAGTTAATGATGAGGGTAGTAGCTTCATTTCCACATCCTTATGTTCCACTTTTTCATTTTCCATGTCTCATCCCATGGCATATAGATGATCATCAAAAGTGACCACATTATTTCCCGGAAACTTTGGAAACCATTTATGAGACTCTTTTGGCATGGTATTGGGATATCCGGGAATGGTGGCCATGTTCAAGGGTTTGTAGAGATCATTTTCCCAAGGTTGAGCCATTGGAGAAAGGGGAAGGGTACCTTGGAAAAGGGTTTTGACAACATGAGACTTGAGAGGAGGACTTATTTGGTAAACCTTAGAAGGTGTGAATCTCCTGGGGGAAAAGTCTTAATGAAAGATGGATTTTGGGAAGGTGGAGTCACCACATGAGATTCAAGAGGAGATCATCAAGGGTGGAAGGGGAACGTCCTTCAAGTGGATTTACCAGGAAATATATGGGTAAAGGAATTGGGATGGTAGCTTACCAAAGTGTCGTTAGGGCATGAAAGAGGATTCAAAATCCTCCCCGAAAATGATGCCAAAATGTTATCGTGAAAACTATAGGTTGGGAAAATCCTGACCCAATCCACTAGATTTTGATAACAGTGGGAGAACTTACCCATTTTCATCTCATATAAACCCTCCCTCGCTTCTGTGAAGGAAGAATCCAACACAAGGGGGAGTCTTGGGTGACCCTCGGGGGGGGAATAAAATGGAAAGTGATACTTATGAATGGATCCCCCTATAGGTCAAGTTTATAAATGGAAAGTAGCTTGGAAATAAGTCTCGAAAGTGGTCAATGATTTCCAAGAAGTTTGAGTATCTATGAATGATGATGGTACATGCCTGAGACACAAGAAAAACCAAGTATATAAGATATATGTTAAGTGGACAAGCATGTTAATATTGATTTACCTATTTTCAGTAGTCAACAAATATACATATCAGTAAATAAATGATTATTAGAGTTGCTAAACAAGATACTAAATTCAATTAAATGATGCAAGAGATAAGCTAGCAATCACTAGTATAACCCAAGTATGAAATCATTATACTTTGGAAACAAAATAAGGTTGTTATAGAAAATTATTGCAGAGATATAATTGCATCCTTATGGCTATAGAAAAAAATTTGTTACAACAGAAAAATCAGCCACCAAAAATCACAAGTAATCCACCCAAAAAATGTGTCGAGACTAGTAGATTGTAGGGGTAAATTATTAGCAACTTTTGATGGTTGAATAGTGAGTTATTTATAGATTTGTTTAGGGTTTTATACAACCCTAGTGGTTGTATCTTTAATGTTAAAACAACAATAATTTCTAAGAGAAACAAGACTCTTTACGAGCTCAAGGATACTTTAAGCACATAGAATAATTTCCAATTTATACAATCTCAAAATCTTGTGTCTTCACATTTACCAATGCATAGATTTATTTCACCAATGAAATTAAGATTACTGTCTTCAAATATTGGGTTAAGGAGTTAATAAAAAATGATATAGCAATGTTATCTTCTATGGGTGTAATCCATTTTACTCCCCAAGGAAAGAAAAACTAGCTAGGAAGTACTAGGAGGGTGTAATCCAAATTTACTTCTCCTAGTAAAACCTTATGACAAAATGATTCCAATACAAATATGATTTTGTTAGTGGGGTTGTATTCCCTTATACTCCAAGGAATTCTATCAAATTAAACGTGTAACCAAGAAAAGAAACAATACAAGATAGATTCCTCACCTAGTCCAAGGATTAACAAGACAAACCTCTTCTTTACCAAGATTAATCAACCAAAATGCATAAGAGTAAGTCCAAGAGAGATAGCAAATTACTTATTCCACCAATAGCAAATAAAAACATAGAAAAAACATAAGAGAGAGATTTTCCCAAATAGGGAGAAAATCTCAGCTAGAAGATTTCTCACAATGGGAGAGTTATGGTCGAAATGAAATAGAGATGATCTTTATTTATACAAATCCTATAAAACATAGTTTGTTAAAATTCAAAGGGTAAACCAAAGGATAAGGGTAAATTTTCCCTTTTTATTTCCCCTTTGCCAAAATATCATTTTTTAATTCATAATTTGCACATAAGATAAAACCCTAGAAACATGACGTCAATCTCTTGGGGCAACATTTTGGCACTTTAGGTCATTTTTTTGAGTTGGAGATGAGTGCGATAGGCCGCCAAAGGCCAAGTTTCTTAAAGAAAAGAATCTCCTCCATGATCCAAGGGCTCCCTCCTTCAAAACATGCCACGTTTCTTCAGTCACCACCAAACCCTAGCCCTAAAGTGACGTCAAGCCTTCAAAGGTGACGATTTTTCCTCCAAAGGAAAGTCGCTTAGCTTGTATGGTCTAGGTGAGATCCTCCAAGGTGTATCCTAGGCCTCCAAAGGCATTTCATCATCATCTAGTGTGTGGGGCCTGATATCCAACCCGTGGGATTCAATCCCCAAGGAACCCCAAGCTAGGCTTGTTCTTCCAAATCTGTCCACCACAAGGTCCTGCAAAGACAATGAATACACCCTCCAAGGATATCAAGTCAAATTCATCTTGATGAGTAAATAATAAAAAAAAATATTCATATAAGCATCTACATAAAAAACTACCTCGTCAAAATAAACAAGTGCTCAAAGACCCTATGCAATTTTCCAAGTTTAGGTATGGGAGGGTTGACAAAGTGACCTATTGGGTGAATTGTACCTCAAGTTTAGGAGTGTTTTCCAAATGGGCCCATCTCTAAGACATGTGGAAAAAGGGACATGGATGGGGGAAGGACTCTAAGGCATGGGGTTCATGATGTAAAAGAGATCATAGTATCTCATTTATGGGTGCCTTTGTTGAGGGTGCGATGCACCATTGTTTTCAATGAAACCTTTTTCCAAGCCCATTTGTTGCCTTTTATTATTTTAAATATGGTTCCAAGTTGAATCCAAGGTGGGGATTCTACTTAAGCATGAAAATAAGTGCCCACCTTGACTCTACTCTGGTTACATCATGCTTCTCCAAGCTAAAACCATGTGTTGGGCTTCTACCTAAGCATGAGAAATTG
>SNQJ01S0027023.1:21211-47675 GCA_010110895.2 Picea sitchensis | reverse complement strand
GCTTCTCCAAGCTAAAACCATGTGTTGGGCTTCTACCTAAGCATGAGAAATTGTGCCCACACATGCTACGCCTTGGCTGGAATTTTGCATTAGTATTTTTTACGAGTCCCATCAGTTTCTTATGAGATACCCTTCATTTTCCTCAAGATCCCTAGGTGAGCATATAGAAGGTTCATAATCACATTTTATCTTTTTCTAGCTACAAGCCTCTAGGCCTTCAACCCCTTCTTCCCATGAAACGAGGAACAATCTCTTCTTGGGTCAGTACAATCGAAAATACCAAAAGGTAAGGAGATGAGGGGATGAAACATGGAAAGTGACAAGTATGGTTGGGAATGGAATGATGACTCATCAAGAGGACCTCCTAGTAGAAAAATTATCCCTAAGGGTGACCCACTTACTAGGGAGCAATGTCGACCACCAAAGTGAAACAAGGCAAAGAGCATAATGTCTATGAAAACACTACATAATCAAAAGCAGTTATAGATGAACGCAATAAAATGCCTCAAATATTTAAATGACACTAACCATGATACATGGATTGTACCTCATGGAGCAAGAACCATTTTTTTCTAGAAGCCATTTGATGTGGTGGATACCCTCATGATGAACCCAAAACTATGGTGGTGAAGCGGGTCTCTATATATCCAAGTGGACACTGTTGGTCAAGGTGTCTCTCGGTACTCCATGTCTACAACCTGAGGGCCTTGAGACATCATCTCCTTAGTTGTCCCTAGGATTTGTAGATCATAAAAAATACCACGTTATCTAGGAGAGGTAAAGATGCTCTATAGATACCCTATATTCTACATGGGGTTATTTTATAGAACCAACTAACATCGATGACTTTCCCAAGAAATACTTAGTATCGATTACACTCATAGCTCACACTAATGACTAGAACAGACTTTGGCATGACTGACATGGAAAAATTTCAATTTCCAAAGCTTGAAATTGATGGTGAAAGACAACATGGTTACTGGATTACCTAAGGTTGTTCCCCTTAGTGGACTATGTGAAACATGTACTATTGGAAAGTATGATCATGGTGCATTTGAAATAGGGAAATCTTGGAGAGAAATACCTAGTTGGAACTTGCCCATAGTGGTTTGTGCTCCCTAAACAAAACATCACTTCATTGATGACTTTAATAAGTATTCTTGGATGTATTTATTAAAGAATAAGATTTATGCCTTTGAAAATTTCAAGGCATTTAGGGCATTACCTGAAAAGCATAGAGATCGACCTATGAAAATTTTAAGATCAAACAACAGAGGAGAATATTTAGGAAAGGATTTTGAAATGTACTTGTCATAGACTGTTATCAACTCTTGGAATATATCTATACCTTACACACCTTAGAAATTGTCATTGTTGAAAGAAAGAATTAGATTTTTTTATAAATGGCAAAATGTTTACCTCATATGAGACTTTGGTATAAATGGCATATTGTTTTCCTTAGGCCAGAGGTATATGAACAAAGTTTTAGGTGGAAACTTTGTCTTCCTTAAACTAATTGTTAAATATGATTCTAATTAAAGTTGTATGGGATGTGACTCTAGTGGAAAAAGGAATGGAAAGATACCCTTAGTTAGATATATCAGAACCTTTAGATGCATAAGTTGGGCTCGAATTCCAAATGATAGAAGAAAAACACTGGATTGAAAGATTCATACTCGTATCATGATAGGATACTTTGAATAATAATATACCTACAAGTTGTTTGACACTATCAAACATAATATTATATACAAAATAGATGTTTTCTTTGATGATAATACCTCATGTATCACTTCATTGAATTCCTCTTCTATCTAATTGAGAAGTCATCCTTTGTAAATCTTAGTAAATTCTAGACCGATCGACTACTTCATAGGTCCACAATAAACTGGACAATTGACTTCTTTTCTTGAATCAACCTATAATCAACTTTCTATGGCATAATCAACTATAATATTTGGGATTTCTATTCAACCCAAAAATAATTATCTTGGAAAAATAAATCCTTCAACACTTGGTATTTATCTTCTTAGGTGGGAAACTAATATAATTGAATTTGTTGGAGCTAATGGGCAAGATATCAATGACTAAAAAAAAACTAGAAGTCAAAATCTCTAATGGTACATGTGATGGAGGCATGTGATCTCGAGCCATATGTAGATGCACATGATTGACCTGAATAGGGGAATGTTATGGTTTCTGAGGATCATTCCTTAATGAAGAATGACACATGGAATTTATCTCATTGAGCACAAGTATATAATGCAGTAACATGTCGATGGGTCTATAAGACCAAATTCACATATGAAGGCATTGTTTAAAGATGTAAGGTTAATTTGGTAGCCAAGGGTTTTTCTCATCAAGATGCCATCAACTATATTGAGACCTTCGCCATGGTTTCAAAGGTGAATTTTGTTCAAATGATTCTTTCACTTTTTGTTAACTTTGGATGGGAGGTACATTAGTTGGATGTCAAAAGTAATTTTCTATAGGGTAATCTCACTAAAGATATTTATACGGAGTAACCCCCTATTTTTTTGTTGAATGATGAAATCTTTGTACGATTTGATACATTCCTCCAAGGCATGGTATGAGAAGATTGGCCATTTTTTGTTCAATCTCGGTTTCAAACACTGTGAATCATAGCACAATATCTATGTATTTCATGTAAATGGTGAGACACTAATTGTTACATTATATGTGGATGACCTAGTTATTATTGGAATCAATGCTAATTTAATTTTGGGTTTGAAGAAACGACTAGAAGATACATTTGAGATTATTTACCTTGGTATATTGCATTTATTTTTGGGAATCCAAGTCTTACAAATGTATGATAGTATCTTTTTTTATCAAGCTAATTATGCATTAAATATTTTACATAAGTTCATAAAGGAAGACTATAGACCCTATGCTACACCTTATCAATATGGAGTGAAGCTAACCAATGAGTGTGATTCTTTTAATGTTGATGCTACACTTTATCAATAGCTTGTTGGTAGCCTTATTTATTTAACTCACATTTGACACAATATTTCCTTTGTTGTTAATGTGGTTTCTTGGTTTATGCATGATCCATGAGGAAGTCACCTTAAAGCCACAAAGATAATTGTTCTTTATATCAAGAGCACTTACCAACTTGGTATAAAGTATTGCAGTGAGAATTTAAACTACTCATTTTTTTAAATTGACTCAGATTTGGTTGGAGATGGTGATGATAAGAATTCTACATCTGGCTATATGTTTTGAATTTTCTTCAAACTCATTGTATGGTAGTGTAAAAAAAAAAAGGTTGTTTCTTTATCGACCATAGAAGAAAAATATCATGATGTAATGCATGTTAGCATAGAGGTGGTATGTATTTTACGTCTCATAGATGAACTTGAACTTTTAGTCGAGTCATTGACAATGGTGTATCGTGATAATAAAAGTGCAATACATGTAGCACAAAATCTTGTTGCGCACAAAAAAATGAACTTATGTTTAACTTCACGCTCATTATTTGAGATAGTTAGTACAAGAATTTTTTTATGAATATTGTTTATTACAAGATAGATGATTAGTTTTCTCATATATATTTTTAATCTTCTCTCAAAATCTAATCTTGTGAAACTTTGGGCTATGCTTGCGCTTCAAGAATATGTGGGGCATACAAAAGTAATTTCACCTCATAAATATGCAAAGTGTTGTGTTAATGGGAGAGTGTTGGAAGAAAAACATGTCTAGGTGCATTGCACTTTTGGATATTCTGGAGATAATCAATGAACAATCAATAGTCGACTAGGAGAGTAGACTGAATGGTCGACTAAACAATTGACTAAATGGTTGAATAGGAATTCGATTGGTTGGGTGATTAGAAAATAATAATCAGCTAGTGCACATAACAAGGAATAAATTAATGAGTTTTTTATGCACCCTAACCAATCTACGTGGACCTCATCTTCCTCACTTCAAGGGATTTTTTGAATCTTGGGGCTATTTAAGATGGTCGCATGGGTCAATCTACGAACAAGTAGTGATAATAAAAGTGAAATACAGGTAGCACAAAATCTTGTTGCACACAACAAAATGAACTTATGTTTAAATTAATGCTCATTATTTGAGATAATTAGTACAAGAAAAAAATAAGAATATTATTTATTACAAGATAGATGATTAGTTTTCTCATATATTTTTGAATCCTATATCATATGATCATATTATGAAACTTTGGTCTCTTATTGGCATTCAATAAGTTCCAATTATGGTGGGGCATACAAAGTAATTTCACTTCATAAATCTCCAAAGTGTCGTGTTGATGGGAGAGTGTCGGAAGAAAAATATATGCATGTTCATTGCACTTCTATATCTTCTAGAAATATCCAATGAAAAATCAACATCAACTAGGAGAGTATATTGAGTGGTAGACTAAATGACTGAATAGATGGTTGACTAGGCATTTAATTGGTTTGACAATTAGAAAATAATAATCAACTAGTGCACATAACAAGGAAAAAATTAAGGATTTTTTTATGCACCCTGTTATACACATTTTGTGGATAACTAAGGAGATCATGTCTCAAGGCCCTCAGGTTGCATATATGGAGTGTCGAGAGATGACATGGCCAATAGTACCCTTTTTCATGGATGGAAAACCCACTCAACACCACAAATGGTCACAGTTTTACAGATGGCCATAGTTTTATAAATGGCATCCACCACACTAGCTGGCTTCCAGAAGGTAGTGGGCCTTGCTCCATGAGGTACAATTCAGTATTATGGTGAGCATAATTTCTATACTTAAGCCCTTTTATTATGTTGTATCTTAGATTTCTCTATATTTCATGATATGTGCTTCGACATTATGCCTTTTTCCTTACTTCACCTTGGTGGTTGACATTGTGCCCTAGTAAGTAGTTTTCCTTGGGGATGGGTTTGCTACTAGGAACTCCCTTAATGATCCATTGTGTTATTACTGACCATACTTACCACTTTCCATCATTGTTCCCCTCCATTTCCTTATCTCTTGGGATTTTAGGGTGTATTGACCCAAGAAGGGGTTGTCCCTCATTCTATGGGAAGAAGGGCACAAAGGCCCATAGGGTTTGATGTTGGGTAAAAGATAAAATCCTTGTATAAACCTTCCATATGCTTCACCCAAGGATCAACCAATAAAGAAATGAAACACTTATCTTTGAATAAAGGGAAACCACATTATAATAAATAATGCTTAAAAGGTTAGTTGAAGGATAGGAGGTCTCATCATGAGCCAATATATCACGTCCATGGATATCTAGTGGTATGACATTACCATCATCTGGTCACCAAACTAGGTTAATGACTCTCAGTTGCATGGATGAGAGAAAGGGGGTCTCATCATGAGCCAATCTTCTCATTTCCATTAGGTGTTTGTGGGTCTCATCACGAGTCAACCTTATCATCACTCTGTATGCTTCATCCTGTAGTACTTCTATTTGTTGTGCGTGAGCCCACTACTCCACCCTGAGCTGATCCATTTCTAAATACAATTTTATGTTCTCATTCATTGTTATTACCACCTCTACTAGAAGTAATGTGCCCATCATTTCTTGTAATTTCTACACCTTTTCCTGTGCAGTCTAAATCTTCTAACTTATCTCTTGTTGCACCCTATATTCACTTAGTTGTGTCTAGACCCCCACATTTTCTGTATAAATTTGAGCATATTATATCTCGATAGTATTTATATTATCCATCATTGTTGTCATTATTTTCTTCCTCATGTCCCTCTCTTCAGGTGGAGTGCTTGGTGTCATGCACACTTCTAGATCAACTATTTGTTTTCAGAATCCCGTAATGGCTTCACTTATTTTTGTGACTTGATCTTCCACCTTGGCCTCCTTATCTTTTTGTGCCTCTAGTATTTCTTTATATACCTTCTTGAATACCTGCTACATTCTTTCTACCTTCTATGTGGCCTCATTGTTCTCTTTCTTAATGTTGTTGTACTCCATATCCAATGCAACATTTTCTTATGTATCCTTTACTAGCTCAAGGGATGTCTTCTTTGCACATGAATTCATTTCTTGTGTCGCTCTCATATGCAATTCCTACAATACTTCTATTGGAATTTGTGATAGAATTAAAACAATGTGACCTAGTGCCCTGGCATGTTCTTGCATTTTTTATAGGGAGTCTCATCACGAGCCAACCTATACTCCAAAATTAGGGTTTATAGGTATCTCACTTATAATTGGCATACTACTTAATTGGAAGATCTATTTTTGGTTATTCAAAATTTGTGATAAAGAGAAAATAGAGGAGTATTATTATTTTTATCCCACATGGCTAAGGGTGTTCCAATAATTACATCACAAATTAAACCTCTGGAAATCTCATCCATAATCCACGAATAAAATGAAGAGATACATATCAAGCTATCCAAATTGGAGGACCAACTTATTGAATTGAGTGCTAGGTCAATAACAAGTAATGATGTGGTAAACACACAAATAAAAATATAGGAGATGGGAAATAATATGAATGATAATAGGGAAAATATGGAAAATAAGATGCAACATATGGAAAAGAATATGGATGAAAGTAGGGATCAAATGGAAAATAAGATGTATAAAAAGATGGAAGAATTGCAAAATTCCATGTCAAAGATATTGTTACATACCCTATATGAGAGATTCCCTCAAGGAGATATTAGGGAACAAGGAAATCATGTAAATGTAGAGGAAATAAATATTGAGCCCCAAAATCATGATTATTCATTACCTCCAGATTCACATGATCGAGGGTTCCACTCAGCACCAAGGAACTACTTAAGTCCCAAGATCAATATGAGAAAGTTTGATGGTAAAGATCCTATAACATGGATATTATAGATGTATACATTCTTTGATCTACACCAAGTGCCATCCTTACAAAATGTAACTCTTGCATCCTTGTATTTAGAAATGATCAATTTTTCTGGTATCAGTGGCTTTGTGAAAGAAAAAAGGATTTTATTATCCCTTGGTCAATTTTTATGGATGAATTCATAGCACATTATGAGGATATTAAGATAAATACACTCTTTATTCAATTGATAAATATTTGGAAAAGAGGTCCAATTAAAGAGCACATTCAACAATTCCAAAAACTAAGTATTAGGGTAAGGAACATTCCAAAGGATTGTTTCATCTTTATTTATGGGAACTTTAAAGGCGAACATTCAAGATGAGGTGTGTGTCTCGTAGAACCTAAATCTCTAGAGCATGATTTCAGTATGGAAAGGAAATTTGAAACTAAAAATATGGCTACTAGAACATTCATCTCTAATAACTATAGAGAGAATCATGCTCCCTCTCCTAACCTCACTCAACCTACAAGGTTGAGACCCCAACAAATGGATGAAATAAGAAAAAAGGGACCATATTTCAATTGTGATAGAAAGTACAGTAAGGGGAATGAATGTGGTGAGAAGAAATTATTCTACATATATTTTGAAGAAGAAGAAGATCAAGAACTCGAACCATCGTAGGCTATAGAAATAGAAGAGACTACTCCAACCATATCTTGTCACGCATTGGTTGGCATTAGTTCTCCACAAACCCTCAATATATACAGATATATAAAAAATAAAAAGCTAGCATTGTTGATTGACTCTGGTAGTGTCCATAACTTCATTAATTGCAAATTAGTGAAACTTCTCAATTGCTTTGTATTTCTAGCACTAGAGTTTCAAGTAATGATTGCAGATGGAGGTCCCATAAATTGTTTAATGAAATTCCATAGTATTAACCTCAATATGGAGGAATATTTGTTGAATAGTCCCATGATTTCAATACAAATTGGTGGTGTCGATGTGGTATTAGGGATCCAATGGTTACAATCATTGGGAACATTGGCTCTTAATTTGATGGCAGTCCTGTGATGAATGAAATTAAATTGACATCGATGGAGACTAGTTCGTCCAACCACACAAATCCTCCATGGAGGACTTCCAGTAACTGCTTGACGCAATTGTTCACATCTTTCCCCCTTTAGAAGTGAGGAATCTCCAACAAGTTAAGAATCCCTATATTTACCAAGCCTTCCATCCACTTTGGTTGCAGTACTAGATCTCCTCACGACCCTGTGCCCAGGCTCTCCATATACACCTGTTGTGCAAATTATGGGAATTTGTTGGTTTCATACACATTGTGGTCTGCATACCATAACCTTCTGATGCATCCCAGTAAACTTGGTGTGTCCTGCACCCCATATGGAATGCACGGAAAAATGATTGAGGCATCGGGTTTCTTGCGCAGGGACCATGCGATGCGTTGTTTCTTCCCATCTTGACTATGGTTTACCCATGATATCTTCGAGCTTCACTTCCTCCTTATGCATGGACCCCACCATAGGTTGTGACCTTGGCCCATCAAATTTTGTCTTCTCACTGTCAATGCCATTTGTTTTGTGGGTTGCTTTGTCCCTGGAAGGTTGTGGTGGGTTGCATGTTTCTAATGGGTCACGGCCCCACACACTGTCGTGTGAGTTGATGTCCATCATGACCATTTTTTGGGACTTCCCCTCTTCCTCTACCAGTGTGGTGCTTATTAGTTCGATCTGTGGCTAAGGAATTGCATTGACATTGATGATTCCCTATGTCTGTGTAAACGCCTCTTCTGCCTCTACGATTTCCTGTGGTGACCTATGGCTATTGGATGTTTTCCTTGTTGTTTGGTTAAGTGTGTCGACCTTTGGAGGTGCCATTGTGGGTAATTCTTCCTTCTCTAGTTTAACTTTGGTTGTTACGATCTATGAACTGACCTATTCACTACATGTACTCATGCTCCTTAGCTTCACAGGTATGTAAATTCACAATATGTATCGTTTGGCCCCCATTTAAGTTATATACAGGGCATCATAAATTGCATGAATATTCTTGGAGATTCTTCTTTGATGGTCATAAATGTGTTAAATATTGTCAATCATGCTTCATCAAGTTTCATAAATGATCAATTCGTGCCTTTTTACCTCGATGATTAGTTTTTTCTTTTTCGACAGTTGGCTTGTTTTTCGGTGTATTGCAACTTTTCAGTGCACCGTACATTTATGTTGTGACTTTTCCCATGGTGTGATGTTTTTTCTTCCTGTCAACCATATGTTGCATGCGATCACTTTATATTTTTGTCACATTGATTCCATTGTCTGATGTGCACGATTTTTCCCAGTATTTGTATTTTCCTTATTTTTCTACTTTTGTCTTCCTTTTTCTTCTTTTTCAATTTTTTATTTCTTTTTATCAGTTTTCTTTCCTAATATCTACTATAGTACACTATATACATGACTTTCTTACCGCCTTGTAACTTTTAAGGGTTAGCAGGTCTACTATCCCTGTACAATTTCAGTCGACTACCGTTGATCATTCCTTTCAGTTCTATTCATCCCAAGTCCTTTAGCTATACAAATCCCCCATCTATCGTAGTATTTACTTCATATGGCCCTAGCCAATACATTCTAAAATTACCAAGGTGTTGCAAAAATTTGTTGTCATAGAGCAGAACTAGGTCTCCCTCCTTAAAGATCTTAGTTTTAATATGTTTGTCATGTCAGGATTTGTCCCTTGCTTTATGTACTTCCTAGTGAAATCCTACCAGAATCTTGTCCTCTTCCATTTCCATTAGTTGACTTAACCTTTCATGTACTACGCCTCTTTCTATCATGTTGGTAATTGCTACTACGCACAGACTGGGTACCAGAAATACTAATGGCACCACTACTTCATGTCCATACACCAATATGAATGGTGTCTATCCTGTCAACTTCTTGCATGTGGTACTCTATGCCCGTAGTATTGATGGTATTTTCAAGTCCCAATCATCCCTGTTAACATTGCAAATCTTAATCAATGCATTTTCCAAAATCTTATTGAAAGATTCTACTATTCCATTTTCCTGAGGATGATATGGTGTACTCTTATGGTGATAGAATTCAAACTCCCTAGTCATAGACATGATGGTATTATTAATAAAATGAGTTCCTTGGTCACTCATCAGAATCCTAGGACATCCAAATCTGGTGATCACTTGCTCAAATAAGAAATGTGCGACTCTCTTCGCACTACAATCCTTAACTGGTGTTGCTTTTGCCCATCTCGTTAAGTATTCAGTCGCAGTAATGATATATCTAGATCATGACCTTTTTGTTGGCAGATTAATAGGTCCAACAAAGTCTATTTTCCATTTTTCAAATACCTACATAGTTATTTGTGGTCTTAGGGGCATCTCATCCCTTCTATTGGGTTTGTGAACCCTTTTACAGAAATAATAGTTTTGGAAATATTCCTTTGCATATTTATGGACAGTTGGCCACCATAATCCTACGCATAAAACCTTTCGCGTGGTATCTTTTCCTACATAGTGTCCTCCATCTATACCTTTACGAGATTCTACTAAAATTATGGGTCATTCATTTTCCAATACACACCTTCTCAAAATGTTATTTGCGCCCATCTTGTATAAATGTCCTGCAATGAGTTGATAGTCTACAAATATGACTACCATATTTTTCTTCTGCATAGTGCTAAAGTCCTGTGGCGCAACCCTAGTACCTAAGTATTCAATAATATCAATGAAATATTCATCAGCTACATGTACTAAAAATAATTGTGCATCGGGGAAGTTGTCTTCCAAGTTAGTAGTTTCTTATCCATTAGTTACCCTTGATAGGTGATCAAGTCCTACATTCAACTTCCCTGGTTGGACTATCACTTCGAAATAAAATTATTGGAATAATAATATCCATCTAAGGATCCTCCCCCCCAACACTAGATTTTTGACTAGATATTTGAGGGTAGAATGGTTTGTGAACATTTTAAAGTGTTTACCCAGTAAATAGTGCCTGAATTTATGAAGTGCATATACCATAGATATGCCTCCTCTTTCTATGGTGTTATAATTCTTCTCATATTCTGACAACTTTATGCTTACAAAGGCTATAGGATGGTCTAAGTCCCCTACTCCTGGCTACACCATAATTTCTCTTAGTGCTATAGTTGATGCATCTACGTGCACATGAATTTTTTTCCCCAATCTGGAAATACTAGTATAGGTGGTGTTACCATATTTTTCTTTAGAGTGTCAAATTCTTGCTGTCAATCCTCATTCCACTGAAATCTATTGTCCTTTTTTAACATTTTTTCCATTCGTGTAGTAATTTGCACATACCCCTTTATAAATTTCTTGTAATATAATGTATGTCCCAATGTGGATCTTAACTAGCACACTGGATTTGGTGGTGTTAAATTCACAATGAATGCAATCTTAGTAGGGTCAATGAGTAAACCTTGTTTATACACTATATGTCCCAACAATATCCCAAAAGGTGTACCAAAAAAGTGTTTCTTGATGTTTAATGATACCTGACATTTCCTGCATCTTTCCAACATTAGTATTAACACTTATACATGGTCCTTTAATAGACTATATACAATCCATTCATCCAAATATACTTCTAGAAATTGATGTATGAATTCCTTAAAAGCAGTTATGACTACTCTTGAAAAAATGGCTTGTGCATTCTTCAATCCTAAGGGAATGACTATATATTGGTAGGATTCCCATTCTATAGCAAAAGTAGTCTTATACATACGCTCTTGAGCTATTTTAATCTGATGGTAACCTGAAAATCCATCTATGAATGAATATTCTTCCTGGCCTCCCACATTATCTAAGACCTCATCTGTAAAAGGGGTAGGGAAAGGGTCATGTAAGAAAGAATCATTAAGTTTCCTTAGATCTACACAAATCCTTATCCCCCCTTGCTTCTTTTCTTGGAATACCATGGGACCAATCCATTCATATTCCTCTATTGGTTCTATAATTCTAGCTTCCAACATTCGGTCAATCTCTACTTTCACTTTCTTCTTATACATTGGATTCAGTCTGTAAGGTCTTTTCCCGACAGGTCTAGCCTCAGGTTTGAGGGGTATCTTCATCTCACTTAAATCCCCTGCTATTCCTTTCATTTCTGTAAAGGTTGTTGGGAACAGGTCACTGTATTCGTGCAGTAACAATGTTGTTCTTTCTAATGTTTGTTCATCCCAATAGTCTCTAATACTTGCCATTTTAGGATTGTCATTCATCCCAATCTTGACTTTCTTAAATTTTATTGGTGCAACAAATAATTATGACTCTAGAGATGGACCTTCCACCTCTCTCTCTCTCTATCCTTCAATCTCTGTAATCTGGATGTTATGCGGGCCATCTTCATCTGGCGCTTCCTCTTCGACATGATATAATGAGAGTAATTATTTGACTGTTTGTATGTTTTGTTGTTGATATTATGTTATGATTTCAACCTCTGGTTCATCAATAGATATCACTCCTCGTGTCAGCGTCAACATTGAATCAATGTTGGGGTTCTCATTTTCAAATGAGAAGGTTACTACAAAATTTTGTTGTAATCCTATCCATTATGTAGTGCCTCTGAGCATCTCCTCGTCTATGTACGAGTTCCCTAGGATTCATTCCATTGTATGGATAAAGTGATGAGGCCATTCCTATTTTGGTGTCATTTTCCATTGTTTCCTGCACTTCTCTAAGTGTTCCAATGGTGTTCCTTTCCCATCATACCTTTGCATTTTACTGCTCCCCTATTTTTCACCAAATCTAATGTGCAGTAGGCATTTACACTAATACCAGTCCTGAATTATTTCCTTGTGCACACCCCACCATATTGCAGGTGTTTCCTTGAGTGAAATATCTAGAGCTAAGAGCCTCTGATTTTCTAACACTTCCCCTTTATATTTTTTGAATAATTCCTCTAAATCATTTATCCCATGAAAACTATGAGGTTCTCTTACCTTTGTACCAACCCATCTTACTGCATGATCTATTCTTGTGAACCGCCTTGTGGAAACTTCATGTAATCACTGTTGTCGATTCTCCAAACCTATGTCTGAGTCAGAATAAAATGATGCAATGCCTCTATAATTGAGTACCCCATCTACAATTGGTTTAACATAATCTTCTTGTCGCACACTGGTTCTGTATAACTGGTTTATTTCTTCTAGATCCAAACATGTGGCCTCTACAAACCTTTCTCCTTATGAAGGATCCAATGGTGTAATGACTCTATATTTTCCTGATTCAAAATTCATTTTTCTTGTCTTCAAGTTGATTATATCCGGGTTATAGAATTCCCAATCCAATCCAAGTAATGTTGGTTAAGGTGTTGTGTCATCCACTATATCTATCACTTCAAAATCTTCCATAGTGCACACTCCATCCAAATCTATTGTCACACCTTTAATCCTTCCAATAGGTAACACTTTGTGTTGATTTTCTAGTTTCAAATAGACAGATGAATAGCCTAGGGTGGGTTCCCCCATACACTACCACGTCTTCTTAGGTAAGACTTTTACTTCAGAACCTAAATCTAGTATAACATCTCCCATGTTGAAATCCCCAATGTTGGCATTCAGTCTGAATTCTCTGCTTGTCCTTATTCTTGTATGGAGATGATTGAATGTTTTATGCTCTAACTTCCCTTATAACTATGTGTTACATCTTTATAACATATTATGTAAGACCTTAACAGATGATGTATCATCTAATAACTTAACACATAATTGAAGAAATTTTTTTATGGTACTTACTTGCTCTAGAGGTTGTTCTTTATTGGTATGGTACATTGAGAATGAAATACCATATATTGGTGGGTTATGAGTTTGATACATGACTAATGTAGAAACAACATTCTGCTTGAGAAACTCTTGTCTGGCCTCCTTAAATTTTTCATTTTCTTTTCGCGCGTCGAACTACTTTTGTGGCTCAGTGTTCTTCTTAACCCATTGGTGTCGAGATGGATCTTGTTTTGTTGCATCCGTTCCTATATTGGATCCTCCTCGAGTGACTATATTGATGTTTCTACCATCATCCATGGCTTCTATAGAGATCCATTGGACATTTTGGTTGTTCTGGTTCCTTTTTTCCTGGATCTTTCCCAAGAGTGTTGGGCAATCTTCTATGTCATGGTTTGCTTCACGACAGTACATACATGTCGTTGGTGGAAGTGGAAAATAAATTTCATAATGTCCTAGTTATTGGAAGTTGTGGCACACTACTGGTCCTCTACCTTGTCCAAATCCTACTCTTCCTATTCCTCCACCTCTATATCCACCTCGATCTTCGTGTGGTGCATTGCACTGAGGTACTTGGTTATACTACGCGGGGTTATACTATGGTTGTGCATTATTATACTACGGTTGCACATTGTTATATTGTTGTTGCACATTGTTGTATGGTGGTGGTACTTGGTTGAACTGAGGTGCAACTTTTCCTATCATCATTTTGTTTTGCACCTTATAAGTATTTGAATTTATTTCTCTCATAAGCTCCATCGTTAAACAATCCTTATCATCATGACCCATTGATTTCCAAAAATTGCAATATGAACTTTTTGGTATTGTCTTACACTTCTGCATCATTGGACAATGATATAGATCATGCCCATGTGTCTTACAAATCTCGCACCATGTTCCTCCAATTAGCAATGTTTTTGGCACCCTTGTCTCCATATATTGCGAAAAAGTTGGACATTCGTTCTTATGGTGTACTTTTGTCCTGCATATGGTACACCAAAAAAATTCTCTTTTCTCTTTTCCTTTATTCTAGTTAAGTTGAAATGTTTGATTCTTCAAATCCTCCTTCAACTCCTTTATTGTTGGATCTATCTACTGATATTGGTTCTCTTCTAGTTGTATGGATACCTTTAGAACCTCTACCTGAGTTTGGAACTCTTGTTGTCTTAACAGGTATTTCAAGTGTGGTAATAGTGAGGTCACAAATAAGTGCATGTGTTGCATGTTAGTAATTGCATATTTCAACTTACCTTTCAGTAGTTTGAAACTTTGATCAATCTCCCAAATAGACTCACCCTGTTTCTTCTTGATTTCAATCATTTCATTCATGTACTATTCTTCTGAGTTGGGCTTCTGAAATTCGTTTACCGGTATTTTTTTCACATCTACAATAGTCTTTGGTATTCCCTATGGACTGTTTACATCTAGGCTCATGTACCAATCCAGTGCACAGTCTCTTAGTGTGATAGATAATTGTGTGATATTTGTATCCTCATCTATGATCTACTTTGATTCTCATATATTCTCACATATGAATAAGTGTTTTTCAGGGTCCTCTGATGCCTCTCCCCAAAATTCTAGTAATTTGATCGTGAGTTCATGTCCTGCCATTTTGAACTATGTTGAACTACTGCCTTCGTGCGGTGTATATAATTGATTGTTACTTCTGAACTAGCTCCCATATTTGATGCTCCTTGATTGGATGCATGCCCTGTTTTTTTCTTCCATTAAAATTTGGTTGTCTAAACGTTGGTGTTATTTCTGGTGTATTAGTTGCATATGGGGTTGTAGGTTCCACATTGACAGTGATCTGGATTGGAGTTCTACCTTCTATCCCTAACCTTGAACCTCTTGTTTTCCTTTCATATGTTGTGCGCAGGATTTCCTCAAGCTCCTCCACATCCCAGAGATCCTCTACCTCTTATTCATCTCTTGCCAAGCTCTCTCTGTCGGCTATGGCTCTCTTCTTGTTATTCGTTTTATATATGTAGGGTACTCCACTACACGTCTTTCCATATTTTGTGATTATGTTCTTTATATGGTATTCTTCCACCATGATTGGTTCCATGTCCTCCTCTTTATTTCCCTTATCCATTTCATTTTCCATATCTCAACCTCCTGTCAGTGCTTCCCCCCTTCCCCCATGCACGCAGGGAAGTAAAGTTGTATGATTCCATGGTAATCACACCGTTGTCATACAATAAAATCTTAATTGAAGTATAAAATGATCTGATATACTTACCTTTGGGTCCCTATAGGAAATGTTTCTCTACTATGGTGTAGGACTTCGTGGTATCTACTGCAAATTCAGTGATAAACCCTGTAACAATATTGTCTAACCATAAATTTACTACACGCATAAATTTGTTATTAACTTGATTTAACTGCAGGATCTCCCAAGCATTCCTCTCCAACTGTCTAATTTGATTTGTAGGGTGGTTATCCCTTAACCTCAATAACCACTCCTGCAATAAATGAGAGAAATCATAGAAAAATACCTCATGCAAGTCGCTAAACACACATTTGTCGAGATATTTGTGTGGTATTAACTTAGGGTTTATTGTGTCCTTTTGTGAAAACTCAAGTTCCTTCATTTTCAACCATATTTCAATCTCCACCTTTGTTGGATTCCATGGCCTAAACATTCCCTTATTTACTTTCATCCTCTGCGTGTTTCTTCCATGGATCTTGTCCACTCAATCTTGTGCAGTTCCAACCAACAAAGGAACAATTTGTTGGTTATAATTTCTCTTCTTTTTTGGATAAATTAGGTTTGGATCTCAACAGGTTTCCAACAAAACCATCAAAAACCATCGGCCCTCCTGGTAAAATAGAAGGCAACGTTGCACACAAGGTGCCCAACGTAGTCTCACTCAGGATAACTTTAATGGGTGACTGCAATACCCAAGCATTTGTAGTCTAGGAATGAGTGGGGATATGTGATTGTGTTCTTTCTTCGTTGTGCATTATCCTTGTTAATTATTCAATTAATTCTATGATTTATTCATCTTTAAACCTATGCATGCATGCTGATATAACTACTTTAACTATTCATTCACAAGATAAAGACCAACATAAAGTAAACATTCATTAACAATCACAAAGAACACAAGGTTTACCATGATTCACCCCCTCTTGGGGCTACGTCCACAAAGATCTGGATTCTCTACTCTTTTATTTATTATGTTGCAAAATCTTACGTTGCACGCATTACATATTCAGTAATATAATCAAGATGAGGGTAATAACCCTCTGTGAGGCAGACTAGATCACACCAAGCTCCTCAACCTATGACCTAACCCTAAAAACCGATCTTATTAGATTCTTCTACAAGACTTATTACAATCAACAACCCACAAAATCATACTAGTCAAATCTATTTTCCTCGACTCCTTTTCTTTCCTAGACCTCCTAGGTCCTTATTTATACTAATTTATGGCTTATAGTCGTTACAATCTTTGTCAAAAACCCTAACCATATCATGGTTAGGATTGTCTTCCTGCGTGCCACATTGCTTTTCCTCTTCATGTTTCTTTCTTTCCACTTGTTTCTTGCACTCCATAATTAGGTATTTATCAAAATAGAGATTTCTCCAAAAATAGGCCTACGCCCAAAATAGACTCACTTCTCCAAATGGGAATTTTCCCAACAATTACTTGATAGGGCCAAAGGAGAAAGGAAAGGATGGCAGAGATCAAGAATTTCGTAGATCTGGAAGATGTTACGACCTCAGAGACAAAGTTTCTCATCCCAACGAGGGTCGAGGAGGAAACCTCGACAGTTGTGCAAGGAGAAATGGGTCAGAGCTCTGCAAACCCAAATGGAAACACAAACCCAAACCACAAAACACCTGCTAAACATGAGGAAATGAAGGGTCAACAACCACGACGAAGAGGAGGTGTCGGTCAAGGAAATCACCAACTAGCCGGAAACTAAGGGCGAATAAGATGAAAAACAAGAAATAATGGCAGAAGGTCGATCTGTTGTCGGCCAGAAAAGAAAGGCATAGGACGCTGCAGAAATCAAAATTCCCTACATCTCAGACGCAGCGGTAACCATGGTGGACATGCTCAGGAAAGTGCCTAAACTAAGGTACCCAGATCATGATGTGCATTATGCAACAAATTTCCTAGACTTGGTCGAGGAATCTTACTTGGAGGACACATGGGAAATTGGACCCCTAGGAAGACCTATCATGGATCCCGCGCAGTGGATAACAAGGCTCTACAACTCCGATATCATGAACCTCCTGGACATACTGCACTTCGGGTGTGGTAAGAATGTGGGGTTGTGTGTTAAGCAATTTCTAGCCCAGGTACATGGAGGAATTATCTGGATGGATAGGACAGTCTAGATTTATGTGGCATTGATCGCCAAAATTATAGGGTTTCCCACAGTGGGTGAACAACCAGAAGAATACTTGGACAACAAAGCGGGTGAGAAAGAGATTTTTGAGACAGTCAAGGCATAGTTTGGCACCAACAGAGAGAAAAATGGAATTGGTCTTAGAGATATCAATGATGATGCGACGCGGTTCTCCAGCAAGCTAATGGCGTGCAAGATATTGAGGAAATGTAGGAAATAAGAGGCTCCAAGAGGAGTCATCGCATTCATCACGCAGTGAGTTAAAGGGATCATGTTTAGTTGGATGTCATACCTCCTAAACCAATTTTTTATTTATTGTTGGGATGCGCATGACAATGGAACTGAGTTCCATCATTCCTGGCTCCTTATCCTCATTGCTTTGCCCACTTGGCATGAGACAATTTTTTTGGCTTTTCTATATAGGAAAGGGAAGTGCTATGCGGCCATGTACAAATCCCTCTGGAAAGCCAAGGATACAAAATATCAGCAGTAAATTAGCATGGTGTTCATTATGCTTCTTGATGATATACAACAATGAATAACTAATGTGTGGCACAAGAGAAGATGGGGAAAAAACAATGAAGAGTGGGGAACAATCCTCACTGGAAAAAATAACTACAACACAGGTGGACAAAACGCATAAAAAAATGAAATACACCAAGAAGGATCCATTCATCACCCTCACAAAGGACGATGTTGAGCTCATGGCGAACAAGTTCCATGACAGAGGGGAAGATGTGGTCCACATCGTAGAAGCATAGAGAGAGGAGATCATGGCCAAACTCATAGAAGTCCATGATACTCTACAATGACTGCAAATTCATACAGTACAATAGGCTATAGTGCAACAGCCTAAAAAGACACAGCAACCCCCTGCGTAGAGGGAAAAAGAAGATACAATTCAAATAATGGTTTAGGGAAGTGATACATTCAAGGTCACACAACAGATGGTCAGAGTTGATTAGAAAACCACACAAAAATCAATGGGGTACATAGAACAATTTGAGTTGGTCATGGAGAAGATACCCATGAAAGCACTATACGACCTCTAGGCCAGTGTAATGCATGAGGTACAATCCAGATCCCGTGTAGATGCCACCAACTTGGAAGTTGGTAGGGGGTTCAAAGAGATGTTACATATTACCTGCAACTAGTTGAATTTAGAGAAGGAGGAGGAAAAATAGTGTGCCGACAAGCTAGAGCAAGGACTAATGGCAGTATACAACCACACTCCAGACAACACGCAAGAATAGGATAGGAGCGCAGATGAAAAGATAAATATCATTGCGCAGACAATCAAGGGATATAGACAGGAGATACAGGAGTGGAAATAAAAAATTAATCCTATGACTCCTCCTAAAGTATGAGAGAAAAGAGAACAACAAGCAACCTTCCAGACATATGAGATGGAAAGGGAAGCCAAGGAAGCTGCATAACTGTTTGACAGAACTGCACAAATATAGACTACTTTGGAGGAGTATGAAAAGGTCCAACAGTTGGACCAACAAGAGGATAAAATCAACGTTGCAATGCAGGAGTTGAAGAAACGATAGAAATCCATGAGTATCACAAAACACTTGAAGGGAATGCAAGAGATGAAGACCCTGTAGGCATACTTAAAAATTGTGCAGATCAATAAGAAAGCAAGGTAGGACCGGTTGGAGCCCCTCTAGGAGAAAGAAACACATATAATTTTGGAACCGGAGGAAGAAAATACAAGGATGGCGCAGGAATATACATAGAGCGCAACATTGTTGCAAGAACATATAATAGCGCAGATGGTTGAGGCGCTAGTAGACAAAGCTGCACAGGTGAAATAAAAAGGGAAGGAACTAGCAACAAAGTTCCACATCTTGGAGAAGGATGTACAAGGAGTGCGCACCACCTTAGTGGCTCTAGATTATCCACATGTCAGTGTTGGGGGCTTGTTGGCACATGCCTATTTTGGGAGAAAGATCTATTTTGGGTGCAGGCCTATTTTTGGAAGAGAAGATCTATTTTTGGAGCACACACAATAGGTGGCAGAAAATAAACATGTAGAAAAAGAAGGAAAATCAACATGCATGAGGAAAATCAGTGTGGAGCGCACGCACATAGGCCTAGCCATGTTAGGGTTATGGTTTTTGACAATATTGTAACGACTATAAGACAATAGAGTAGTATAAATAAATACCTAGGAGATCTAGGTCGAGTTCGGTTGATTATTATGAGTTTGTGAGTTGTTGATTACTATGAAGTCAATTTTTATTGTGGTTGAGTAGAATAAGATAGTTTTTTAGGGTTAGGTCACAAGATGTGGATCCTGGTGTGATCTAGTTAGCCTCCCAGAGGGTACTTACCCTCCTTTTTTATTGTAATCTTGAAGATGTAATGCGCACAATGCAGATTTTGTAGCAGAATGAATAAAAGAGCAGAAGAGCTATATATTTGTGGACGTAGCCCAAGGAGGGGGTGAACCATGGTAAAATAATGGTAAAATAATGTGTTCTATGTGTTATGAATGATTGTTTTTATTGTTCTTTTAATCACTAGTTAAAGAATGAATGGTTAAATCCAATTATAGTAGCATGCATGCATAAGTTTAATGATGAATGAATCCTAGAAGTAGATGAATGATTAATGATGTTGATGCATAAGGGGAAGAATAAAAAAACATTCCCCACTCATTCCTAGAATACAAACACATGAGTATTGCAATCCTCCATAAAGCTATCTCGGGTGAGACCGCGTTATGCACTCTGTGCACAACGTTTCCTTCTGGTTTATGAGGAGGGCCAATAGTTTTGAGGGTTTTGTTGGAAACCTATTTGATATCAAAACCTGGGTCAGCCCAAGTAACCAATACATGACGACCCCTCATATCTCAAGAACTTACATATCCTAACTCATGGATCCTCACTTGAATCACCTTCCCCTCATGCACAAAGGTTTTTACTCAGCCATTTCAACCAAAGGAACTGGTAGCATTCCTTCTTTCACCCACAATATCTTCATCCATAATATAATTTCTCACAGTAATCTCCCTTAGGATCCTACATAAAATACCTTTTCTACCTTTGAGAATGACTGGTGGTTTTCTGCAGTAAATTCAATGATGTATCCTTCCAGGGCAGTGTGGACCCAAAAGTCCACAACTCGACAAATATAGTGATCTAACTTGTGAAGAGTAGCCAACTACTCAATAGTCCAATTGAATCTCTTCTTGACATGATTTTTAAATTTTGTCACTTCTTGCAACTGATCGAGCCATTGGTAGACCTCCTTTAGGAATCAGATCCAAAAGATTTCGTACTGATTGTTGGGTCGTTCGGAATAAAATGTTGCATCCTTCACAACCCTCGTCCCTTTCTATTGTAACTCATTTTCTTGAAATATGAACTCGTCACACCTTCTTTCCCACCATTTTTTAATGTCATACTTAAAGGTGTGATGTTGCATCCTATAAAAACTCACTCAAAAGTCAGGTCCCGACAACAAAACCATTTGTTGGTGCGAAATTGGAGACTGAGGTTCTCAGAGGTTACCAATAAAGGTACCATTGTAGTCTAGTTGTGTTAGCATATTCAACCTTCCGCAAGGGAAGGAGGTCTCACCCGAAGCGTTATCGAGACTTTTGTGATAAAGTGAGTTAAAGAGGACATGCCATCAAGTCTAGCGCATTACAATACAATTGCATACTTAAAGGTAACGATATCATAAAATTAAAATGATTAGACTAGTAAAAGCATTGAACAATCTATGTTGTGCAACATTAAAGTATACACATACATTAATAAGCTTGTTTTAAAAATAACATAACTAGTAATTATGCAGAAAAAAAATATTCCGTAGGAAAGAAACCATGCATTCATCCACATATTGACAATTTTTTGTTTTTTCGAATAATCCAACTTACATTATCTTATCACAACTGATCATACATGGAATACATTCCTTGCTATAAAGACCTATACAAATGAATTGGCAATGAGGGATCCAATATTGACTCTCAAACTCTCTACAGTTGCAGTTCTTACTCAATAATGCTCAAAACCCCAAAACCCCACAACAACAGAACAACAACAACATAACTAATGGAAAACCCAGAACATAAAATTCTAATAGAACTCCAACCCATTACATAACTCCATGTTTTATAACTTTTCTACGGGGCTTATTGGCTTCTTGATTCCACTGTTATGCTTTCTTGATTCCGCATCCTTTTGGCATTCGCTCCAATGCTCCAAATCTTTCTGTTTCTTTTCCCAGGTATCTCATCACTCTTTTTCCTTGTTGGTGTTGTGGCAATTAGCTTTCAGCCACTTTTATCCATTGTTGGTGTGCTATATTGTTCCGCAAAACCTTTATATGCCCACAAAACTTGGCAGTGTTCAAAATTAAAAGCCCAACATTGATAATGTATACAATATTGTTATTTAAACTATTTTGGTTATATATTCATATAAAATTATTGTCTAACTATGATTCTTCATAACAACTATCTGAGTGATGTTATTTGCAGAGTTTAGTTTCATTTCAACTACTCATTTGATTCCAATAATTTGCTCCTAGCTAGGATAGGATAGATTAGATTTTATTTCTGAAATTAGATAGTCTTCATCTACATCTGCATTCACAAACCATCCAATCACCCCCCTCATAACCACTAATTACATCTGAGCCAAAATTCGGATGAGTATCCCAAACCAAATAGTGCATAGTCTAATTGGGACCTTGTATTGGGGAGCACCCCTTATCGTTGAAGGGAATTTTTTCCCTATAAACACATCCATTACTGTGATGTTAAATTTGAAGCACCCTTTTGGATAGTTTTCTTTTGTCTTTGCTCCTCTTTGGATACATCGACAACAATCACTTAAATATTTTTAACACCTAGACACCTTGATTTATTAGTGACGACTTTGATATGCTCTTCACTCCTAGAAACTAAGATCATGTCCATTCCTTTCTTAGCACACCAATAGCCCCTTTCTTGCCACCAACCAATAACAACCAAAATACCATTAGTTCTACAACAAAATGCACAAAAACATAAATACACAAATACACAAAACAATACAAGTTTAATGCATTCTCTATGTATAAACCTCTACAATTCGAGCAAATGCACCAATGATGACTATCATTTTCCCTCACATATTCTCATTAAAAATGAGGCTAGGACCAAAATAACAACCTCATAAGTGCCAAAGGGTGCAAGACCACTAATAATAAGACTATTTCTATTGGTGGCAACACCCAAGTAGGAACAAACTACACGAATCAGTCTTGTTATTCTTCTACTCAATGCTAATAGATTTTTTCTCCAACGAAAACTCAATTTATTGTAGAACTAACATTTTTTCATGCCCTCAAAAAGGATTTAAAACAAATGTAAAATGAGGAAGATTTTATATACAATTATGCAACATTGTAGCATTGCTAGGCCATGCATTGTCAATTGTTATCTCCAGTATGCATGTTGGAGGATGAATAATCATAGATCAACGCAACCTCCTTGAGGAATTTTCGATGTACCACATTTTCTCTCACCACTTCCATTGAGTTGGTAAATCCTTATTTTAAAAACAAACTTATTACTTGTATTCATTTCTCATCTAAGCAATGAAGAGTTTTACTTAGGGGTTGGTTTAGTATTGTGCCGATTATTTTTAGTACACATCTTCAAAATATTTTCTCTCAAAATTAAAGGAAATTACAAATTAATCTCTACATGTCATGTGATAATGAAGATTTAATCTCAAAACTTTTGAGAATGTTTCTCTCCACTCCATCCAAAAATTCTAGTGGCAAATGAGAGCACAATGTGTGAAAGGATATTGTGATATGATCACATGGGTGTTTCTAGAGTATTAGTGTGCAATGCAGGCCATGGATTTTAGGGAGAGCATACCTGTTGCAAATTTACATTGAATGCATAGAAAAATGATACATAAATACTCTTAGATCATAACCAATTGTTCATAGTCAATGCATTTAATGGATACTACTCCACTTTGAATTTTTTTGGAGGTTCTTCACAACATTTCCTCGAAAATTTTAGCATCCAATGACGCTTTGATATGTGGATACCTTTTATTAACTTAAAGAATGGTTGTGGATTTGATTGTTGTTCTTTCATAGGTTATTCATTAACCCTATTATATTCACCTCACGAGCAGGGATGATTTTAAAGATGGAAATTTATTTTAAAATGTAGAAATCTTGGTGAATCTTACTAATCCTTCATATTGCAACTATAAATGTTTGGCAATCATCCTTACTCACGAGTACTAAAAGATGGGCATTTGAGCCAAGATTAATATATCTTAGAAAACTTTTTACTCATTTATTAATATGTTCAATTGTTCCATATTTTTCTACAACTTGGGTTCTAATTTATGTTATTCATACCATTGAAGGAAACAACTTCAATACACTTAAATGATAAAGGAATCTAAATTGATAATGACATTTTTGCATCTCTCATGCTCTTTCAATTGCTTTGTAATTCTCCAAATATTCATAGATAAAATATTATGGATAAGAAAAATAAATGTTTATGAATAATACATTTCTTTCTAGCAATGTATTATAAATTTTTTGCCACATATTCTCCTCCTTCTAATCTCTTCAATGTCCACCTTCAACCATGTTGGAGTGTTGGAGGTATGCTAGTTTAAGCTATTCATGAAAATTAAGTAAAGTAATATATAAAAGTTAATATATAAATTTGGAAGAAATCTCAATGTTTAAGCTATTTATGAAAATTAAATAAAGTAATACATAAAAGTTAATATATAAATTTGGAAGAAAACTCAATTTTTTATTATTTGAAAAATATATAAATAAATTCAAAGTTTTAAAAATTCCATGAAATATTAAAATTATACATATTTAACAACTCAAATTTACATATTCAACAATTGCTTATAAGATTTAAAACAAAATTAAATCAATAATATTCACACAAAAAACTTATTAAATTTATTTTTTTTATAAAACTTAAAACATTTACACTACCCAAAACATTTAGAATAAGGTATTTCAAAGCATACTCTAATAATATTTGAATGATGACATCGCAATAATTACATCTACCCCTGGTTAGTTGTCAAATGCTGGAAAAATTCCAGCACGGCTCACCAAACCGTCAACACGTTCCTTGCTTATAAAACGTAACAAAGGGATTACATTATAAATCATGATTTTTTTTATTTTCTCATGGATAATAAAGTGGATTACATTATAAATCATGATTTTTTATTTATTTTTCTCATCGATAAAAAAAAATGGATTATATTATAAATCACTTTTTTTTTATTTTTTCATGTGTAATAAGTGGATTACATTATATATGATTTTAATATTTTCTCACGGGTAATGGCAATGAACGTGTTAGAAAAGATTTTTGTCTTGGGCACAAAAGTGCCCAGGTCTGCAGGTTGCACGGGAAACTCCCAAGCGCAGAGCGGGAGAATCCCTTTTCGGGTTACAAGTCAAGCGAGCGGGCGAAGTTTTGTTGTTAGCAGCCAAGATCCTTCTATAAAACTGATCGACGATCATCGGAATTTCGGGGCTGCCAAGCTGCCCGGGATTTAGCACAAAGGGTAGTCCGATCCAGTTAAGACAGGTGGAAACCAGTCAGTATTGCGGGGATCGGTGTTTCGGGAGACAAGGGACCTCCCATCCATTGCAACTGAAATTTCTGATCGGCGAAATGCCGAGGGCACCTTTGGAGCCAAGCCCACGGTCCTAGCGCTAGGTCACGTCAAGAGAGCTTGGGGATGAAGGCAACCCCCTTTTAAATAGAGAATGCTACCTCAACCATTCATCTTAAGGACACACGGCGCACATCCGTGCCATGTCGGCATTCAGGAGTTCGAGGGGTAAGCGCTCCTCCTCATTTCACATCTCGAAACCTTGAATCCCAAAGCGCTGATAGCGCCCAGAATCGGGCCCATGGTTTTGGCGCCTGGTCACAAAGGAGAAGGCCTGAAGGAGGGGCGCTAATGTTTATCATTCGGCAAGACAGGTCCCAAAGCGCCGAGAGCGATCTTAGCCGTTCATCCCGGAGGATCACATGGTGCTCGATTAGGTTCTTCGTCTTTTCGCCCATCGCGATTTCGAAGCGCAAGTGGCAGCTCTTTCATATCCGCGAAGCGTCGAAGACGTCTCGGACCCGGGCCCACAGTATTACCGAATTAATTCTGGACCATCAAGTCAGTGGGGGGATGCGTGGCGACCGTTATGCCCTCCCGGCATTTCGCCCATCGCGATTTTGAAGAGAAAAGACCTACTCCTTCCTATCCACGAACCCCGAAAAGCCGAAAGCACTCAGGAAGATAGGTGTAGGGTCACGGCCCGTGATCACTTGAGGGAGTAGAAAGGGCTGTACAAAAGGGGCCAAAAGCGCCGAGTGGAGTTTCAGAAGGGGGGCACTGTGTTCTCCAGATGCCGATTCGACGTGATCTAAATCCCGATACCTGCTTGGAACAAATGAAAAAGAGAGAGGGTGGTTGAAACCTCGCCTCACTCATT
>SNQJ01S0027023.1:7428-21161 GCA_010110895.2 Picea sitchensis | reverse complement strand
AACGCCTCACTCATTAATTGCAAGGTATGGACGTCCTGTCTGAAAGTCTACCCGAGATGGTCCATTGTACTGGTTCTTTCCATGGAAGCCATTCCGAGTCCTCGACTCACTAGGGAATCCTGCGCACACTAATTCAGGATTTAAGGGCTTAGCTACCCCCTGGCACGAGCCATGCAGAATTAAGGTGGTGTATGACAGAGGAGTGCAGATCAGATTTGATTGAAGAGACTCCTCATCCCAAAAGTCTAGTAGGTCTCTGTTGGGAAAATGTTTAGGAGTATATATACTTAGTTTTGATATTTTTCAAAGGATCGATGGTAGAGCGAAGCTCCCAACTGTAAAGTTTTAACAAATACTCTAGTTCTCTGGTTATGCATCTGTATGTAAGATTTCTTGTTTAATGACAGACGGTCTTCTCACCCCATCTAGTTTTCATCTCATACTGAGAGAGTTCGTGATCGACTGATTCGCGCGAATTATTGTAATTATGTTATGATAAAGGATTTATTGTTGCATTGTTGTATTCTCCGGTTTTCTGCATTTGAATGTAAGACGATATTGCGTTTAGATGTTTTCTCCTACAGTCTGTTAGAAACCTAATGTTTATGACAAACCTTTGCAGTTCTCCTATACAAGTCTTCCCCCTACTCACCCTTACTACAAATCATTGTCTGAAGTTTATCTAAGACCTCACTTGCCCATGCATGCCTGGCTTAGTTTCAGAGTTAGAACAACATTGTTTTGAGTTAACTTCCATTCGATCACCCCTTTTTATAAACAAATCGTGACATAAATTGATGGGCGTCAGGCTCTGCTCCTGTTGCAATCCAGGAGTGACTTCCGTCGCCAACAGAATGGTTAAGCACATTATAAATCATGGGTAATAAAGTGGATTACATTATAACTTTCTCATGGGTAATAAAGTGGATTACATTATAAATCGTGATTTTTTTTATTTTCTCACGAGTAATAAAGTGGATTACATTATAAATTATGATTTTTTTTTCTCATAATAATAAAGTGGATTATATTCTAAATCATGATTTTTTTTATTTTCTCATGTATAATATAATAATAATAATCTATTTTTTACTGGTAAAGTATATGGAGGTATACATACCCTACCCCTCTCTAGATTTGAACTTGTGACTTTTTAAGAGGAAACACATGTTCTTAACTATTAGGCCCACTCAGGTATATTAATAAGTGGATTACATTATATATGATTTTAATATTTTCCCATGGGTAATGGCAATGAATGATTAAGCACATTAAAGTTGTGTGTGGCACCGGATCCTATCAAAACAATGTCAGAGTACACTCTAAAAATCACAATTGAGAGCACGCTTAAGTTATATTAATATTAATTATCTTGTCACGATATCCCATCACAACTCCATGATTAATTGCATTAAGGCTATTGCACTTTTGGAATGCAAACTTGTTTGGATAAAATCCAATATAAGAGCATGCTTAAGCTATAGTAGCTTGTCACATATCCCATCACACAGCTGCACAATTTGATGTCAACTTTGTATATTCGTGGTTATGTTGGTTGTGCAAGTAATATTCATTTTAATAGGAAGCAGTATTGAATGATGTGGTGGGTGGATTATATATATTTGGATTTGAATTGTTTTCAGATTCAACCATTTATAATCTATTTACTAGCCGTAGCATTTAGCAATTTAGATTTGACAGTTTATAATTCACCATGGCACGAACATTCCCTTCTATAATTTCATCCTCAACGTGTTTCTTCCATGGATCCTGTCCACTCAATCCTGTGCAGTTCTAGCCAGTAACAGAACAATTTGTTGGTTATTGTTTCTCTTCTTTTTGGGTTGACCTAGGTTTGGATCTCAACATGTTTCCAACAAAACCCTCAAACACTATCGACCCTCCTGGTAAAATAGAAGGAAACGTTGCGCACAGGGTTCCCAACGTAGTATCACCCAAGATAAATTTAATGGGTGACTGCAGTACCCAAGTGTTTGCAGTCTAGGAATGAATGGGGATCTGTGATTGTGTTCTTTCTTCCTTATGCATTATCCTTGTTAATTATTCAATTAATTCTATGAATTTTGCATCTTTAAACCTATGCATGCATGCTGATATATTTACTTTAACCACTCATTCATAAGATAAAGACCAAAAGAAAGTAAAAATTCATTAGAAATCACACAAAACACAAGGTTTTTCATGGTTCACCCCCTCATGGGGCTACATCCATAAAGATCTAGCTTCTCTACTCTTTTTTTATTCTGCTTCAAAATCTTGCATTGCACGCATTACATCTTCAATAATATAATCAAGGTGAGGGTAAGAACCCTCTATCAGGCGGACTAGATCACACCAGGCTCCTCAACTTGTGACCTAACCCTAAAAAAATATCTTATTTGACTCTTCTACAAGGTTATTACAATCATCAACCCGCAAAATCATACTAATCAACTCTCTTTTCCTATACTCATTCTCTTTCCTAGACCTCCTAGGTCCTTATTTATACTACTTTATGGATTGTAGTCATTACAATCTTTGTCAAAAACCCTAACCCTATCATGGTTAGGCTTGTCTTCCTGCATGCCACATTGTTTTTCCTCTTCCATGTTTCTTTCTTGCCACATGTTTCTTGTGCTCCAAAATTAGGTATTTCTCAAAACAGATCTTTCTCCAAAAAAAAGCATGCACCCAAAATAGACTTCCTTCTCCAAATGGGCATGTTCCCAATAGTTACTTGACAGGCCCAAAGGAGAAAGGAAAGGATGGTGGAGCCTGAGAATGTCGTAGAGATGAAAGATGTTACAACCTCGAAGATAGAGTTTCTCATCCCAACGAGGGTCGAGGAGGAAACCTCGACAGTCGCGCAAGGAGAAATGTGTCAGAGCTCTAAAAACCCAAATGGCCGCACAAACCCTAACCATGAAACACCTGCTAAACCCAAGGAAATGAAGGGTAAACAATAGGATCATGAAGAAGAGGAGGTGTTGGTCGAGGACACCACCAAACAACCAAAAACTGACGAGGAAGAAGATGAAAAACCAAAAATAATGGCAGAAGGCCAACTTGTTGTTGGCCAGAAAAGAAATGCACAGGATGCTGCATAAATCACACTTCCCTACATCTTAGATGTAGTGGTAACCATGGTGGACATGCTCACGAAAGTGCCTAAACTAAGGTACTTAGACCATGATGTGCGCAATGCCACAAAGTTCCTAGACTTGGTCGAGGAAGCTTACTTGGAGGAAACAGGGGAAATTGGACCCCTAGGCAGACCTATCATGGAGCCTGTGTAGTGGATAAAAAGGAATATACAACTCCGAGATCATGAACCTCCTGGACATACCACACTTTGGGTGCAGTATACCACATTTCGGATGCGGTAAGAATGTGGGGTTGTGCGTTAAGAAATCGTTGGCCCGGGTACATGGAGGGATTCTCTGGATGGATAGGCCAGTCCATATTGATGTGGTGTTGATCGCAAAAATTACAGGGTTGACCATAGTGGGTGCACAACTAGAAGAATACTTGGACAACAAAGTGCGCGAGAAAGAGATTGTTGAGATAGTGAAGGCACAATTTGGTACCAATAGAGGGAACATGGGCATTGTTCTTAGAGACATCAACAATTATGCGACGAGGTTCTCCAACAAGCTAATGGATTGCAAGATGTCGATTAAACGTAGGAAATAAGAGGCTCCAACAGGATTCATCGTAGTCGTCATGTAGTGCGTTAAAGGGATCATGTTTAGTTGGACGCCATACCTCCTAAACCAGTTTTTGATTGACTATCCAGATGTGCAGGACAATGGAACTGAGTTCCATTATTCCTGGCTCCTTATCCTCATTTCTTTGGCCGCTTGGCAGGAGCCATTTTTTTTTATTTTCTATATAGGAAAGGGAAGTGCTACGCAACTAGGTACGAATCCCTCTAGCAAGCCAAGGATACCAAAAATCATCATTAAATTAGCATGGTGTTCTTTATGCTTCTTGAATATATACAACAATGAATATCCAATGTGTGGTGCAATCTTATGGAAGTGGTCTAGGATTCTGAAGGGATAGCCCAATTTAAGGCATCCAGGCACCATATCTGGATCCAGGCCATAAGGGATCCAAATAATAAATGGATGGAGATGCAATATTGCATCACTAGAGAAGAGGTCGATTGGATAATCAAAGACTGGCCTGCACAGTGGAATGTGCCATTAGAAAAACCAACAACAAATCCACCAGCAACGACATCAGCCAAATCCAAGGGGAAATCCGAGGCAGGACCATCAACAAAGACAAATAGATTGGATGCTAACACCAGGAAGGTTGCAGCGCATACTCGAGCATCTGGAAACATCACAGTGCTGAAGAGGCCAAGGAGGATATAAACGGTACCCAAGGAAGACGTTCAGGGAAATGCCAAGAATGAAGAAACATATTGGGAAAGAGAATAAGGGGCACAAATGAGGAAGAGTGGGGTGCAACCCTCACTGGAAAAAATAACTACAACGCATGTGGAGGAAACATGTAAAAATATGAAATACATCAAGAAGGCCCCAATCATCACCCTGAAAGAGGACAATGTTGAGCTCGTGGCGAACAAGGTCTAGGACAACAGGGAAGATGTGGTCTACATCGCAAAAGCACAGAGAGAGGAGATCATGGAAAAACTCATAGAAGTCCATGATACTCTACACTGACTACAAATTCATACAATACAACAAGCTACAGTGCAACAACTTGAAAATACACAACAATCCCCTGTGCAGAGGGAAAAATAAGATATAGTTCAGATAGTGGTGCAGGGAAGTGACACATTCAAGGTCACACAACAGATGGTCAGAGTTGATCAGGAGACCACACAAAAATCCAGAGGGTACATAGACCAATTTGAGTTGGTCATGGAACAGATACCCACGAAAGAACTATACGGCCTCTAGGCTAGTGTAATGCATGAGGTACAATCCAGATCCCGTGCAGATTCCACCAACTTGGAAGTTGGTAGGGGGTTCACAAAGATGTTACATATTACTTGAGACCATTTGACTTCAGAGAAGAAGGAAAAATAACATCCTGACAAGATAGAGCAAGGACTAATAGCAGTATACAATTGCATTCCAAACAGTGCGCAAGCACTAGATAAGAGTGAAGATGAAAAGATAAAGATCATTGCTCAAACAATCGAGGGATATGGGAAGGAGATAGAGGAGTGGAAATAAAAACTTAATCCTACGAATCCTCCTAAATTAGGAGAGAAAAGAGAACAACAAGCAACCTTCCAGAAATATGATATGGAAAGGGAAGACAAGGAAGTCGCAGAACTGTCTGACATAATTGCACAAATATGGACTACTTTGGAGGAGGATGAAAAGGTCCAACAGTTGGACCAGCAAGAGGATAAAATAAGTGTTGCAATGAAGGAGTTCAAGCAGTGACATAAATCCATGAGTATCACATAATTCTTGAAGGGAATGCAGGAGATAAATACCTTGTAGACATACTTAAAAACTACATAGATCAATAAGCAAGAAAGGAAGAACCAGTTGGATCCCCTCCAGGAGAAAGAAACGTAGATAATTTTGGAACTAGAGGAAGAAAATACAAGGATGGCACAGGAAAATACAAAGAGCGCAACATTGTTGCAAGAACATATAATAACATAGATGGTCGAGGTGCTAGCAGACAAAGCTACGTGAGTGAAAGAAAAAGGGAAGGAACTAGCAGAAAAGTTCCACAACTTGGAGAAGGATGTAAACGGAGCATGCACCACCTGAATGGCTCGGGACAAGCCACATGTCAGTGTTAGGGGCATGTTGGCACAGGACTATTTTGGGAGAAATATCTATTTTTGGTGTAGGCCTATTTTTGGAAGAGAAGATCTATTTTTAGAGCGCACACAATAGGTGGAAGAAAAGAAGCATGTAGAAAAAGAAGGAAAAGTAGCATGGAGCGCATGAAGACATGCCTAACCATGTTAGGGTTATCGTTTTTGACAATATTGTAATTTCTATAAGACACTATAGTAGTATAAATAAATACCTAGGAGATCTAGGTCGAGTTCGGTTGATTATTATGAGTTCGTGAGTTGTTGATTATTGTGAAGTCAGTTGTTATTGTGGTTGAGTAGAATAAGCTAGTTTTTTAGGGTTAGGTCATAGGATGTGGATCCTGGTGTGATCTAGTCAGCCTACCATAGGGTACTTACCCTCCTTTTTTATTGTAATCCTGAAGATGTAATGTGTGCAATGCAGATTTTGTAGAAAAATGAATAAAAGAGCAGAAGAGCCATGTATTTGTGGACGTATCCCAAGGAGGGGGTGAACCATGGTAAAATATTGTGTTCTATGTGTTATGAATGATTTCTTTTACTATTCTTTTAATCACTAGTTAAATAATGAATGGTTAAATCCAATTATAGCAACATGCATGTATAAGTTTAAAGATGAATGAATCCTACAAGTAGATGAATGATTAATTATGTTGATGCATAAGGGAAAGAACCAAAACATAGTCCCCACTCCTTCATAGACTAAAAACATCTGAGTATTGCAATCTTCCATAAAGTTATCTCGGGTGACACTGCACTATGCACTATGTACACAACGTTTCCTTATGGTTTATCAGGAGGGCCGATAGTTTTGAGGGTTTTGTTGGAAACCTATTTGAGATCAAAACCTGGGTCAACCCAAGTAACCAACACATGAAGACCCCCCATATCTCAAGAAATTCCATATCCTAACTCATGGATCCTTGCCTGAATCACCCACCCCTCATCCACAAAGGGTTTTTCTCAACCATTTCAACCAAAGGAACTGGTAGCATTCCTTCTTCCACCCACATTATCTTCATATAGAGTAGAATTTCTTGCAGTAATGTCCCTCAGGATCCTACATAAAATGCTTCTTCTGCCTTTGAGAATGACTGGTGGTTTTCTACAACAAATTCAATGATGTATCCTTCCAGGGTAGTGTGGACCCAAAATTCCATTGCTCGACAAATCTGGCGATCTAACTTGTGAAGAGAAGCCAACCACTCAATAGTCCAATTGAATATTTTCTTGACATGATTTTTGAATTTTGTCTCTTCTTGCAACCGATCGAGCCATTGGTAGACCTCCTTTCAGAATTAGATCCAAAATATTTTGTACTGATAGTTGGGTGGTTCACAATAAAATACTATGTCCTTCACAACCCTCATCCCTTTCTATTGTAACTTAGTTTCTTGAAATATGAACTGGTCACACCTTCTTTCCCACCATTTTTCAATTTCATACTTAAATATGTGATGTTGCATCCTCTGAAAACTCACTCAAAAGTCAGGTCCCGACATCGAAACCATTTGTTGGCACGAAATTGGAGACTGAGGTTCTCGGAGATTACCAACAAAGGTATCGTTGTAGTCTAGTTGCACTAGCATATTAAACCTTCCACAAGGGAAGGAGGTCTAACCCAAAGCACTACCAAGACTTTTGTGATAAAGTGAGTTAAAGAGGACACACCATCAAGTCTAGCACATTACAATACGATTCCATACTTAAAGGTAAAGATATCATAAAATTAAAAGGATTAGACCAGTAAAAGCATTGAACAGTTTGTGTTGTGCAACATTAAAGTAAACACATACATTAATAAGCTTGTTTTAAAAATAACATAACTAGCAATTACGCAAAACAAAAATATTCCCTAGGAAAGAAACCATGCATTCATCCACATATTGACAAATTTTTGTTTTCCCGAATAATCCAACATATATTATCTTATCACAACTAATCATACATGGAATACATTCCTTTCTATCAATAGTTATACAAATGAATTGGCAATGAGGGATCCAATCTCGACTCTCAAACTCTGTGCAGTTGCAGTTCCTACTCAATAATGCTCAAAACCCAAAAACCCCACAACAACATAACAACAACAACATAACTGATGGAAAACCTAGAACATAAACTTAGAACAAAACCCCAACCCAACACATGACTACGTGCTTTATAAATTTTCTGCGGGGCTTATTGGCTTCTTGATTCCATTGTTATGCTTTCTTGATTTTGCATCCTTCTGGCATGTGCTCGAACGCTTTATATCTTTTTGCTACTTTTCCCAGTTAGCTCATCGCTCTTTTTCCTTCTTGGCGTTGTGGCAATTATCTTCTAGCCACTTAGATCCATTGTTGGTGTGCTATATTGTTTCGCAAAACCTTTATACATCCACAAAACTTGGCAGTCTTCAAAATTAAGAGCCCAACATTGCTAATGTATACAATAATGTGATTTAGAATATTATAGTTATATAGTCATATACAACTAATTTCTAACTTTGATTCTTCATAACAACTATCTGAGTGATGTTATTTGCATAGTTTAGTTTCATTTCAGCTACTCATTTGATTACAATAATTTGCTCCTAGCTAGGATAGGATAGATTAGATTTTATTTCTGAAATTAGATAGTCTTCATCTACATCTACATTCACAAACCATCCAATCATCCCCCTCATAATCAATAATGGCATCCTAGCCAAAATTCGAATGGGTCTCCCAAACCAAACAATGCATAGTCTAATTGAGACCTTGTATCGGGGAGCACCCCTTGTCATTGAAGGGAATTTGTTTCCCTATAAACAAATCCATTACTACAATGTTAAAGTTGAATCACCCTTTTGGATAGTTTTCTTTTGGATTTGCTCCTCTTTGGATACATAGACAACAATCAAATAAATATTTTTAGCACCTAGACACCTTGATTTATTAGTGATAACTTTGATATGTTCTTCACTCCTAGAAACTAAGATCATGTCCATTCCTTTCTTAGCATACCAATAGCCCCTTTCCTGCCACCAACCATCGAGACAATGCCATCACCAATAGTTCATTCCAACCAATGACAACCAAAATACCATTAGTTCTACAAAAAAATGCACAAAAACATAAAGATACAAATACACAAAACAATACAAGTTTAATGCATTCTTTATGTATAAACCTCTACAATTCGAGCAAATGCACCAATGATGAGTATCGTTTTCCCTCACATATTCTCATTAAAAATGAGGTTAGGACCAAAATCACATCCTCGTAAGTGCCAAAGGGTGCAAGACCACTAATAATATGACTATTTCTTTTGGTGGCAACAGCCAAGTAGGAACAAACTACACAAATCAGTCTTGTTATTCTTCTACTCGATGCTAATAGATTTTTTCTCCAATGAAAACTCAATTTATTGTAGAACTAACATTTTTTCATGCCCTCAAAAAGGATTTAAATCAAACGTAAAACGAGGAAGATTTTATATACAATTATACAACGTTGTAGTATTGTCAGGCCATGCATTGTCAATTCTTATCTCCAGTATGCATGTTGGAGGATGAATAATCAGAGATCGACGCAACCTCCTTGAGGAATTGTCAATGTACCGCATTTTCTCTCATCACTTTCATTGAGTTGGTAAATCCTCCTTTTAAAAACAAATTTATTACTTATATTCATTTCTCATCTAAGCAATGAATAGTTTTACTTAGAGGTTGGTTTAATATTGTGTCGATTCTTTTTAGTACACATCTTCAAAATATTTTCAATCAAAGAAATTACAAATTAATCTCTACACATCATGTGATAATGAAGATTTAATCTCAAAATTTTTGAGAATGTTTCTCTCCACTCCATCCAAAAATTATAGTGTCAAATGAGAACACAATGTGTAAAAGGATATTGTGATATGATCACATGGGTGTTTCTAAAATATTAGTGTGCAATGCAGACCATGGATTTTAGGGAGATCATACATATTGCAAATTTACATTGAATGAAGAGAAAAATGATAAAAAAAATACTCTCGGATCATAGCCAATTGTCCATGCATTTGAAGGATACTACCCCACTTTGAAATTTTTTTTTGGAGGTTCTTCACAATATTTCCTCGAAAATTTTAGCATCCAATGATGCTTTGATATGTGGATACTTTTTATTAACTTAAAGAATGGTTGTGAATTTGGTTGTTGTGCTTTCATGCATTATTCATTAACCTTTTTATATTCACCTCACGAGTGTTAAAAGGTGGGCATAAAGGAATCTAAATTGATAATGACATTTTTGCATTTCTCATGTTTTTTCAATTGTTTATGTCACATCAATGTGTACTTCTTCAAATATTCATAGATAAAATATTATGGATAATACATTTCTTTCTAGCAATGTATTATAAACTTTTTGCAACATATTCTCCTTCTCTTAATTTCTTCGGTGTCCACCTTCAACCATGTTAGAGGTATGCTGGTTTAAATTATTCATGAAAATTGAGTAAAGTAATACATAAAAAATAATATATAAATTTAGATATAACAATTGATTTTCTATTTATAAATATATAAATGAATTCATAATTTTAAAAAATTCATAAAACACTTACATACTTAACAACTTAATATGCATATTCAATAATTTCTTACAAAATCTAGAACAAAATTATATATATATATATATATATATATATATATATATAATATGTTATTTTAAAGCATACTCTAATAATCTTTAGAGTACCTAAAACATTTAGAATATGGTATTTCAAAGCATACTCTAATAATCTTTAGAGTACCTAAAACATTTAGAATATGGTATTTCAAAGCATACTCTAATAATCTTTGAATGATGACATCGCAATAATTACATCTCCCCCTGGTTAGCTGTCACATGCTGGAAAAATTCCAGCACGGCTCACCAAACCGTCAACACGTTCCTTGCTTATAAAAAGTAAAGTAGATTACATTATAAATCGTGATTACGTTCACCAAACCGTCAACACGGCTCACCAAACCGTCAACACGTTCCTTGCTTATAAAAAGTAAAGTAGATTACATTATAAATCGTGATTTTTTAATTTTCTTATCGGTAATAAAGTGGATTACATTATAAATAATGCTTTTTTTTTTCTTCTTCTCATGGGTAATAAGTGGATTACATTATATATGATTTTAATATTTTCCCATAGGTAATGGCAATGAACGGTTAAGCATATTAAACCTGTGTGTGGCACCGGATCTTATCGAAACAATGTCGAAGTGCTCTCTAAAAATCACAACTGAGAGCACGCTTATGTTATATTAATATTAATTAGCTTGTCACCATATCCCATCACAACTCCACGATTAATTGCATTAAGGCTATTGCATTTTTGGAATGCAAACCTGTTTGGATAAAATCCAATATAAGAGCACGCTTAAGCTATATTAGCTTGTCACATATCCCATCAAATAACTGCATAATTGGGATGTAAACGTTGTATATTGTTGATTAAGTTGGTTGTGCGATTAATATTCATTTTGTTATGTAGTATTGAATGTTGTGAATGTTATGGTGGGTGGATTATAGATAGTCAAATTTGAATTGTTTTTCAGATTTAATAGTCTATAATCTATTTAACAATAGTAGTATTTAACAATTTAGATTTGATAGCTTATAATTTATCAACAACAATATAGTAGGTTGAATATTGACAGTCCTCTTGGATGGGTGACTTCATAGCTTCATACTAAAGAGTTATTTCTCATTAACCACCATTAACCCTTTCTCTCTATTTTCTATACTAAGTGAAGAAGCGAGTATAGCTTAATCTAGAAGGATCATGGATGGCTCGGGAGCAATCTTCCCTCCAAAAGTTTTTCAGGAAAAAAAAACAGACTTGAATCTGGGCAAATTTTTAGGGATAGTTTGAGTTTTGCATGGATCAAAGTTCCATGCATTTCAGGACCTTATCCCAGGGGTTTTGCCCCATTTTAAACCAACCCAGTTACTCAAAAAATTGATCAAAGTTCTAGATTGACTGAAAATTTAAAAGTGGACCACATGAAAACCTGTTGGAAAAATAACTCTGAAGGAAAGATTGCTCGGAAGTTAACCCACTCCAATTATAACACTCCAATTATAATGATAATGATGTTTTATAAAATTTATTGAAATTCCTAAATACGTTTAGTGGACTTGGTTGCCTGTTTGGAAAGACGGTAATATCGAAAAGTTTAGCAGTATTTTACGGACAAATTTTCCAACCTTGACTCACTTATCTTATTATTTGATGCATTCATTCATTTTATAAATACTTTTGCTGGAATTGGTATTATCAGATTCCATGATCGTCTTGTTGACAGCTCTGTGTGAGTCGACTCATTCTCATAGTCATCCATCCAAATACAACCCGTCGTTTCTCTGGTGCTGGACCTGATTCTTAAGCATACACCAATATAAGTCCAGACACCCCTGCAAATTTCTGTTGCATTTTACTTGTAAATCAGTCATCATGAACTGCGCTTCGTTTGTGTCGCCCATGCCCGCTTGGCATATCCTTATTGTGTATCTCCTGTTGAGTTCCTCCGTATTTTTGGTATCTTCTTATACTGCTCTGGTTGCTCTGGTCACCAGGGACTCGGCTACTCTTCAATATGTCATGGAAATCGAATCCAAGAGTCCACTGCAGAAGCAGAAATTGGTGTTAGATTTGTCCGGAGACTTCATGTGGGTTCAGTGCAATCATGGAGCCGTTTACGAATCATCTACCTACCTTCCGATCCCATGTCACACTCCACTCTGTACTGCCGGCTCTCCTGAATTCGGGTGTGGGCATTGCCAATACGTGCCGTCGGGTGCAACATGTAAAAACAATACGTGCATGGTAGACGTGGAGAATGCAGTGACTGGGATACAGGAATTCCATGCAGAACTCTCCGAAGACGTGGTGGCCCTATCCGGATTTGAAGGGGGCAAAGTTATAATCCCACATGTCGCTTTCGTCTGCGCTCCGTCTTCTCTTCTGCGAGGGCTGGCCACAGGAGTAGCAGGAATGGCTGGAATGAATTGGGCTTCCCTCGCCCTGCCCTTTCAGCTGACGGTATCCTCGGAGTTAAACCGAAATTTCGGCCTGTGCCTCCCGTCCGGCGATCAAGCGCGGGGAGCCGTTTACTTTGGCGAACCCTCCTTCGGCCATGACAAGGCGAATGTTAAGCTCAACAAAACGTTCCTGCACGTTCCGAGGTCTCCCAGGGAATATTTCCTCGGAGTGAGCGGCGTGGCAATCAACCAAAAGAAATTACCAATCGAATCCGATGCACTGAAATTAAACTTGGTGGGAACCGGCGGCACCTCGATCAGCTCCGTGGTTCCCTACACTCGAGTTGCTACTCCAATCTACACTACCATCGTCAACGCCTTCGTTAAGGAAGCGGCGGCCATGAACATCTCCCGCGTGGTCTCTATAAAGCCTTTCGATGCTTGCTTCGATGCCAATACTGTCGGATCCACTAAAGTCGGACCCGCAGTGCCTTACATCGACCTGCTTCTGGATAACGAATTCGTGTACTGGAGGATTTATGGAGGCAATTCCATGGTGCAAGCTAAGGATGGAGTGTTGTGCCTCGCATTCGTAGATGCTGGTGCGTATACCTCAACTACAATAGTGATCGGAACTCAGCAGCTGCAGGACAACCTTCTACTATTCGACTTGATAGAGTTTAAACTATTGTTCAGCTCCTCACTGCACGCCTTTGATACTAATTGTTCCAATTTAATCCATTATTAACATCTACTTTGTTGGACTTTAATGCTTACATCGGTGTAATAAAGTCACATTTTATAGTGACTAATTAGTTAGAGAAGCTATTGAGATATTTTCTCAATCTCTTCTAGAATAAGTTAGATATTATAACAACTTAGGAACTTTATATAATGGAGTCCAATCTATATCATATATATAT
>SNQJ01S0027022.1:39995-60944 GCA_010110895.2 Picea sitchensis | reverse complement strand
TTTATAAAATTCCATAGGAATGTAAAACACTAGGACTTCCAGGGCGGTCACCCATCCCAGTACTACTCTAACCTGAGCGCGCTTAACTGTAGAGCTCTAATGGGATCCAATGCATTAACACTATGTTGTAGGCATGTACATAATACCACTAGGAAATCATTACATGATGTTTGTAATTAACAAATGAAGATGACATTACATTCCATTCTCCATCAAAAAGAGTGAATATCATGGTTTATCAAAACCACAGGTTCAAAATGGTGATTCAGTAGAAAAGGTGGATGGCCACCGAGATCCATCTGGATCACATAATTTCAACTATGCAAACAAGTTATTAATACTGAGTGTTATTAATTCCTTGATTATCTCTCAACTAAGCTTCTATATTTTAGATATATGGAAATCAAAATTCATGATAAACTTGTTGTCTCAACTAACCTTCTAGCTTCTAGATATATGGAAAGAAAAATTCATCATAAACATGTTGGCACTCTCTCTTAAATTGCACTCAATTTAAAATCATACACGGAAAACTCATTATGCTTTCTAAGGAAGCAAATGAATATGCCACTTCAACTATGCCTATAGAAGTTTCCTCCCATCCAATTTTACCACAACCAATTACTTTTCACTGTCAAAGGAAAAAATATTTCACAAGTCAAAACAAGATAAAATATATGTAAATTTATGGACATACTGAGAACACTAAAGATTTATACAACTCACCACTCTGTAGCCACACACTGATACCACAAAGGTGAATTTGGAAAAGACTCTCTCACAAGTGAGAGGTGAGAGTTTAGTAAGGGAGTCCTTTCCCCATTGGGTGCAGGGCCTCCACAACTATCAAGTTCTACTTTAATGGCTTGCACAAAACCTATGTGGATCCCTCAATAATTCCATTCCCTTTTTCTTAATGTGCATGTCTAACTTTGCACCCAATCGCCACCCTCACACTTAATGATTTCAATAGCTTCCCCACACAAGTTCATGCCAATGAATTCAAGGTTTATGAACTCGATTTCATAGGCAATCGCTTCCTCACCAATTTCTCCTCTCTGATTACATATAATCATTCCCCTCCTACTCATGCACCTCCCCTCGAAATTCATGATTTGCTTCTTTTTTCCTTGCAACCCCATCCTCCTCATGCACCTCCCCTCAAAATTCGTGATTTGCTTTTCTTTTCCTTACAACTTCAATCATCCACAAATTTGGAAGTGAGTGCTTGCTACCACTCCATGCCATGCATTTGATGTTGAGAGACTTCTCAATCACCATCCCATGCTTCCTTAATTATGAGAAGGAAACATTTCAACCAACCAGGATTTTCTCATTAAATGATTGGACTAAAAGGACAATGAGTGAAATATTTTTTAAATTAAAACCTTAGCAAAACCGTCTTGACAAGGGGTGGCTTGAAATTATTCACAAGACGAACCCTTAGCCCCCTTCACTAAGCCGAAAAAACGTCGACAACAAATATTAATGTGCATTATTTTGGATTTCATGGGGTATGATTTTTTAGTTCAATGTTAGAGACTCCTATCCTTTTTTTCATCTTATTTTAAATACTTTTATATTTTACTATTGGATTCACATGTATCCGCCTCTCCGTATATTGTATGTATAGTTTTTGGATTTAATTGCATATGAGCTTTGCAGTTCAATTTTGGAGTGAGCGTATTAATTTGATAGTTAAACGTCTCAATGAGTTATCCATTTTTTATTTTTCATTTCGTTTAAGTAATGTATTTATATGTTTCATACCACTATAATGTAAGGATGGTAAAAGGTTTTTTGGGAAAATTCTCAGATATTAAGTTGAATAAATTCATAATTATAAGTGTAATTTTTTATAAAATTGTATAAATTCATTGTTGTAAAAATAATAAAAGCAGGTTTTCTTTAGTGTGATGTTGGTAGTAAATATATTTATCAATTTTTTAAAACTAAATTGTATAAATCTATATAAATTATAAAAATAACTTTATATTTTTTAAATATAAGAAAAAGGCTTTGTATTTTTTAAATATAATTTTCTTTTTTATTTTTCTAAACAGATTTTTTTAGTTTGATGGTGAAAGAAAATATATTTACCATTTTTTTAAACTAAATTGTATTTAAATCTATATATACATTTTTTAAACTAAATTGTATTTAAATCTACATATACATATAGTATATGTATATAAATATTTATATATACATAGAGTATATGTATATAAATATTTATATATAGATATAGTATTATATATAATATAAATAATATATTTAAAAATTATTAATTTTTGTACTTTATATATAGTTATAAACTCACACATAATTGATGGAAAGAATATATATTCTATCTCCTTTTAGATTTGAACATATAATTTTGAGGAACCACATGTTTTTAACATTAACATGTGAATAAATTATATAAATTGTACATTTTTCCAAATTCAAAATGTTTAAAAGCACCTACAATAAAGTTTCAATAAAATAAATATAAATTTTTATATTTAATATGATAAATATTAAAATCAAATTATTATATTATTAATAATTTTATAATTTATAATTTAATTTTTTTATTTAATGAAACATCTACCACCTATCACAGAGCGGAATCTTTGCTATATGTTTAAAACATTTAAATACCAAATTTTAAAAATTCTAATAAAAGTTTAATTTTATAAATATTTTAAATTAATATAAAATTCTAATAAAGGTTTATTTTGTAAATATTTTAAATTAATATTTCATTTTCTTGAATGTTAAAGAAACTTTAAGATTTAATTCCCTAGAAACTTGGGGAAATGTCGAGAGGCGCGTGCGACGACATGAAGCAGGCAACGTGGGTTGAATTTTTTATGGAACCAACGTCACTTCAAAATAGCCACAGGGGTTTTATGATGATGCTGAAATTTATTTATTGATTTTTTTGGGTAGCCAACACGGTAATATTGTGAGAACACTTCAAACGGTAACGTTTTTTATTTTATATGATGGGTGGACTGTCTTTTCAAAACATGATTTATAAAGTGACACACAAATTATTTGGATTTTTTATAAGCTTACATAATTTATTTTGAAAAAAAAAAACAATATGTTTCACATTATTATTTTTTTATTTCATTCCAAAACAAATAAAAAAGATGATTATATTAAAAAATACAATTTGTTTGAATAATCTCTTTTTAAGTAAGGCTTTTGTCCTCCCTTATCTCAATGTACTAAGATTTATCTTCAGATGATGTATCAAGAGAATCTTATCTTCATGTGATACATTGGATCGTGTGAATTTAAACTTCACGGGATAAGCCCATTTCCTCAAACTTTTCTATATCACATCAAAAATTTATTCATGTCATACCAGATGTATTGGATGAAGATTATTTTCATACTTGTAACGTCCCTGGCCACCCAAGCCGGGCCACGATACACGAGAGAACACTTTATTTCCCTCTGTAGAACATACTCTAACATACCCAACATCCAACTGAGCTATGCCACATAAAAGAATTTGAACTGCATGCAATTAAAATATATACACACAGAGCTCTTGCGGAAACATATATATAAAACATAAACATACAATACATCCTTAAATGCATGTATTATCACGGAAATAATAGTAAACGTATACTTGCAACATTTGTAGACAATACCCATAAATATAAACACAATTATAAATCATACACAGGATAAACCCATAAAAATAAACACGTAAATAATAATGCAGCATGTAAATTCATCACACAAATGACACTTATCTTGGTAAGACTATCACCAACTACATGTAGACCTTCCACGAACCTCTCAGCCTTAGACCACACTATTCATCGCTCTCAACAGTGGGTCACCCCCAAGCTGGAACTAAACTCCACCTGGGTAAAAGGATTCCTAACCATGCTAATGGCTCATAGACAACAGGAAAGACTCCATCACAGGTGCCAACTCAAACTAACAGCCTACAATCCCCCATTCTGCACATGCATGTCCCACCCTAGGAAGTGTGCCCCTTCTCTGCTCAACAGTCCTTCGGTTTCCCCACTTCCTTTCTGGGCTTCAGCAACAGACCGGACATGAAGTCTTAGAGCTCTGTAGTTGTAGTTTAGCACCTTCAGGAATCAATTCCCAACAATTCTCTCACCCAGAGAAATCGCTCACAGGCCTGACAATCCGCCTCTTCAATATCCCACGGGCCTGACAACTCGCTTCTTCAGTCCAGCTCCCAAGCTAATCATCTACACAAACAAATATGGCTATGGATACAGGTTCAAATAACATGACAGGAAAGTATGGAGGATAGCTCAATGAGGGAGTGAATGATGATGGAGAGGTTGCATGGATGATCGACAATGATGGCCTGAATGATGGATAGAATGATGGAGGGTGTGTCAGAAATGAAATAACAATGTGTATGCATGTCCTCAACTTGACACTTGTCTGGTTGGGAGCTACCTTGACCCACTTGTCCCCAACTTTAGAACTTAGGATAAAATGATTATCCATAGTTTATGATTTAAGAAATATTAATATAATATTCCTTTTTGGCTTAAGCTCCCTAGCTTAGTCCCTTTTCCTTAACGTTTGGCCCTCCCTTTCCTTAAGTAGTGGAGTTTAGTCCCTCATCTCTTTTATCGTGGTCGATTTGCGCACAACAATGTATTTTATATTAATTATGAGACATATACAAAAATAGGCACACTGGCCTTTAACATCTAGGCTCTATGGCCTAATTCCAAAACATAAGCATCCTAGCTTATAATAAATGGCTCACCAGCCTATAAAACAAAACATATACACAAAGAATCGTTAGCCTGAATTTCACGCACACCTAAGATGTTGCGCGCGGTATCCTGGAATGTGCACAATTCATCTTTTTTCTACACAGCACATGCGCGCGCTATGCCATGAAAGGTGCATACAAAAATGATATTAAACAACTCACCAGCTTAAGTACATTTTCATTTACATTACAATTGGGTTCAACCTAGGGATATTACAATTCCCTCCCCTTATTTATGCACTGTCCTCAGTGCATCATGTACTGATATACAACAAAATTTTCAAAAATCCTCAAAAAGATGAGGGTATTCTTCCCGCATTGCATCCTCATGCTCCCAAGTAGTGTCCTCAAGACCATACCAATTCCATTGGACCTTTACAAGCCCTATGGCTCGATTCTGGAGCTGTTTGATTTTTCGGTCCGGAATGCATACCAGATGTACTTGGAAAGCATCTTCTTGCTCCACATGAATCACATTCCAATCAATAACATGATTAGCATCAGGTATATATTTCTTGAGCAATGATACATGGAACACATTATGAACAGACATAGATGCAGGCAATGTAATCATATAAGCGACTGGACCAATCCTCTCTAGGATTTCAAATGGCCCACAATAGAGAGCTGCCAACTTTGAACAATTTCCCAACTTCAGGGAACTTATGTTAGCTTTCACTTTCAAAAATACATGGTCCCCACTTTGACTTCCATGTTGGTGTACTCTAGCGCCATCTGGTCTCTTTTCTGACGTAGAGTTGTCCATCTCATCTATTTCTCATCATAGTTTTCGACAGGGTAGAATTCCTCCTTTAAGGCATCTACAAAGGCCACCCAAGTGGGTTCTCTCCGAAATAGTGTAGATTCAACTGCGGTGTACCTCTCTCAGTAACCTTCCCACCAAGCTTTGACATGGGGAAGGAATTTAAGGAGGGCGATGGTGATATTTTCACTGTCGAAATTGTTTTGGACAGAGTAATAACCTTCTAGTAGATTCAACCATTTTTCTAGAGCATCTGCATATATCTAGCCTTGAAATAAGGGGATACCAAAATTGAATTTTACCTTGAAGGGTGTCACACTTTCGAAATGAATTCTTGTTGAATATGCCTCAGCCACTGCCATCAGTAGTCTTCGAAGGATATGAGAAAGGTTGTCCATCATCTCGTTCCTTTGTCGCACGAGGGATTCCTAGAGCAATGTCTTCAAAGGATCTCCTCCTTTTCCATCTCTCTTTTCTTCCGCCATGCAAGGTCACTTGGGCTAGAGAGAGAAGTTATTCTCAATCGAAACTAGCTCGAGACCCAACTCTCTATTCCCTAACCTCGTCAGGGACCTGCTCTGAGAAAAGACAAGGAACAGCTTGCTCTGATACCACTGATCCGGATTATTTTGAGAACAACATGAAGACATAAATATAACAAAGGAAAGAGATGTTGGCTATGCTTCATTTGCAACAAGCTTTACATCACACTCCATTGCATGCTTAAAGGGCCTCCTTCACCTCAATTATATATGAGAAAAAACGTCGACAACAAATATTAATGTGCATTATTTTGGATTTCATGGGGTATGATTTTTTAGTTCAATGTTAGAGACTCCTATCCTTTTTTTCATCTCATTTTAAATACTTTTATATTTTAATATTGGATTCACATGTATCCGCCTCTCCGTATATTGTATGTATGGTTTTTGGATTTAATTGCATATGAACTTTGTAGTTCAATGTTGGAGTGAGCGTATTAATTTGATAGTTAAACGTCTCAATGAGTTATCCATTTTTTATTTTTCATTTCGTTTAAGTAACGTATGTATAATGTAAGGATGGTAAAAGGGTTTTTTGGGAAAATTCTCACACATTAAGTTGAATAAATTCATAATTATAAGTGTGATTTTTTATAAAATTGTATAAATTCATTGTTGTAAAAATAATAAAAACAGGTTTTCTTTAGTGTGATGATGGTATTAAATATATTTGTCAATTTTTGAAAACTAAATTTTATAAATCTATATAAATTATAAAAATAACTTTATATTTTTTAAATAAAAAAAAAGCTTTGTATTATTTAAATATAATTTTCTTTTTTATTTTTCTAAACAGATTTTGTAGTTTGATGGTGAAAGAAAATATATTTGCCAACTTTTTAAACTAAATTGTATTTAAATTTACATATACATTTTTTAAATTAAATTGTATTTAAATCTACATATAGTATATGTATATAAATATTTATATATACATATAGTATTATATATAATATAAATAATATATTTAATAAATATACATTTTTATACTTTATATATAGTTATAAAATCACACATAATTGATGGAAAGTATACATAACTTATCTCCTTTTGGATTTGAATTTATAATTCTGAGAAACCACATGTTTTTAACCATTATGCTTAGACATATTTTTATTAATTTTTGTATTTATTAATTTAATTATTTTGTATTAAATGAAAACAATTATTAACTTTAATTTTATTAATACAATTATCTCAAAATTTAATAATTTTTTTAGTTATATAAAGTAATACTAAAATTTTTAAAATTTTTACAATTGTATTCTAAAACTAATAAAAACAATGTTATAAATAAAATTATATATATATATATATATATATATATATATATATATATATATAAACTAAATTGTATTTAAATTTACATATACATTTTTTAAATTAAATTGTATTTAAATTCATCATCATATACATGTATATAACATTTATATATACATATAGTATTATATATAATATAAATAATATATTTTAATAAATATACATTTTTATACTTTATATATAGTTATAAAATCACACATAATTGATGGAAAGTATACATAACTTATCTCCTTTGGATTTGAATTTATAATTCGAGAAAACCACATGTTTTAACCATTATAGTTTAGACATATTTTTTATTAATTTTTGTATTTATTAATTTAATTATTTTATATTAAATGAAAACAATTATTAACTCTAATTTTATTAATAACTATCTCAAAATTTTAATAATTTTTTAGTTATATAAAGTAATACTAAAATTTTTAAAATTTTTACAATTGTATTCTAAAACTAGTACAAAAACAATGTTATAAATAAATTATATATATATATATATATATATATATATATATATATATATATATATATATGCCATTGCAATACTTCAAAATGAATAAATAAAATGCTATGATAAAACAATGATTTTATAACTTGATTTTAATAATAACTTTAAAATAATGTTGTCTTTTTGTAAGTGAGTGTGAAACCTATATTATTGAAAGGAGTTATGATTAAAAAAAGGCAAGGGGAATCCCTTATCTTCCAAAAAGGAAACCAAATTAGGGATCCCGGAGTTGCGTTTTCTAAGATAGCAGGGGGAGGGTTGGGCTACCACCATGTTCAACCTGCACTCCTGAAACCATTTTGAAAGACTAAACCATAACATATATATAAAAACTTAACCATAAAACAAGAGTAGCTCCTATACTGAAAAAACTTTGACCTAAGGTCAACATGGGCTAGTCTAGGATGATGGGATGTCTCAGGTCGCCTCCTTCTTGCCTTGCTCTCCTTCCTTGAACGACCAGGCACATCTCCCTGACATAATAAGTTGGTGTTTTTCTCCGATCTGTTGGATTGATTTCCATGTGGTGTACATAGTATAAGTAAAGATGCAATTGACCTGCCATTCGTTCCATTTTATCATTTTGGCTCTTCTGGTCCTCAACTAGTCTCTTTTTACCGCCCTCCAGGTTGTTGAGGCGACTAAGAATTTTTGTGTGCATCTTCTTCTAGTCCCTAATAGCCTTCTTGTTGTTCTCTTTCTGGTCAGAGTTCATCTTGCCTATAAAAATTTTTGTTCATCATGCCTCCTCCACCATTTTGTGGTAGAGGGTTGTTCTAGGTTGTGTAGCCCCCGGGTCCCTTATCCATTCCGCTTCTTGGATGAGTTATGCCCAAGCTTGTCTTCATGTGTTTGGTGTTGATTTCTTTCTCCCACCTATTGATGATCGCCTTGATTGACCTAATGGAGAAAGGTGCCTTGGTAGTTCGGGCCGCTTGCTCCATCCTTTGTGATCCTTCAAGCTATCGGAGGTTTTTTTCCTGAAATCTCTGCGCTTTTTCTTAATTATTACCATCTTGTCTTGCTTGTGGTGTTTTTTGTCTTGGTTTCTTCTCTCGCTCCTATTTTTATCCTTCCCCGATTGTAAGATGGGATTCGGCTGATTTTCTCTGCTCAGAAGCTATTCTGCGTTTCATAGGTTTTCCGCTACTGGGCTCATCCCCCGCAATCATGGGCGTGCTCATAAGCAAAAATCTTTATGGTCCTTTTTCACTGTTTCGTAGTGTGTGCTCTTAGGAGCCCTACCATCATCTCTATGCCAATCCTTCGCTCTACACATTGTAAGACAATCATTACCACTTCAGACTGCATTCTCTGGGTGAGGTGTACCCATACTTGACCATGGAAAACCTTTTTTTCCTTCATCCTTTGCCACCTGTTGATTAACTTTTTTTCTTTCCCATGGACAACCCTCAGACTTCTTCCTATTGACAGACTGCGGGTGTCAGACTCTCCGCTTTGTTGTGTGACCTTAGAACTGCATTGTAACTCGCGGTTTGGGTGGTGGGCTATCTAATTTTCTTGATCCTACATGCCCCTTCGCCAGCTTATTTTTCGTGCCTCCATCCCTCGTTGTGGTCATTTGTACTCTCATCTTCCATCATAGTCTTTTTGCCGCTTAGTTGGTTGCGCCTATTTAGAATTGGACTCACGGATGTTACTCTAGATAGTGTCCAGTTCTGGTCCTTCTTTGTCGACCCCCTCATTTGTGATTCTTTTCGCCATTCCATTTGTTGACCTCCTCACCCAATGCAACTCCACAATGATCCCTATCCATAAGTGCTCCTCGATTTTTTTCATTAGGTAGGACAATCGCCAATGCCTCTGGATATTTCCTATTGTGGTATTGTTTTGGAGTTTTCTCACTGTTTTGATGACTAGCGTGGAGTCTCCTTCTACTATGGCGTTTTTCATCCTTTCCCGACTTAGAATCTTGAGGCCAATCTCTGTGGTTCAATCATGGCATTGTTGGTTGGTTTTCCCAGACTCCCAATGCACAGCCGGATGATATTTCCTTTATTGTCCTTGATTACTTCTCCCATTCTTGTCCTTCCTAGGTTACCTTTCAACTCCATCGAAATTCATCTTGAGGGAACTACTAGTGGTGGTTTCTAGTTGCGCTCAAATACTTGGAGTTGCGGTGGTCATGTTAACTGATTGGGGTTGTGTTCATATTTCAGGTGGAAGGCTTCTAAGATTAGGGAGTCCTGGTCTGTGAGTTTGCACTCTTCTTGTCTGGTAGTTGTGGCTTTGTACCGTTTCTTTTGTCATGGAAATTATTGTTTCCTTGATATTCCCTCCACCTCGCCAGCTTTGTTCCTGAAGATGCATTGATTCTTTTCCTTCCATATTGCCTATATGATCATTCCCAGGATGAGGGTCCAACATAGGTTCACCTCTTTGTTTTCACTGTAGTTTTCTTTCCAGATATTGATAGTTGCGTATATGTTACCTCAGATCCTATTGGTCTGTCAAAAGATACATGTTGCCCAGTCTCAGATTTTTGTTTTGTAGGTGCATTCATCAAGGAGAGATGGTGGTTCATTGTTTCTTCCTGGTTTGGACAAAGGTGATATATGGAAGGGACCTAAGAGTCCTATTTTCTCAAGTTCTCCCAAGTTCTAATTGTTAGGAGTATTAACCCACAGTACCATTTTAGCCATTGGGGGTTGCTCCAAAGCTTATCCCATTGTTGTGTCGGGTCTTCTTGGTCCCGGGTCCAATATAATGTCGGACATCTTTTAGATTGAATTCCCTGCCATATTTTTGTCCCCATCTCAGCTAGTCATTTCCATCCGTGACTGCAATTTTTCATCTCCCCAATTCCTCCCTCCACCCTCTTTTACTATAGTTGTGTTTTGGGCTCTATTCTCATTTGAAAGTGAGAGTGTTCCATATTCTCCATTTGTTGCAATTTGTTTCTTATTTCAAGTAATGGTAGACTTTGGTTTTATGTTGTGAGATCAACTTCTGTTGGAGTGCCTCCCTGTCTAAATTCTCCATTCTAGGTCTTTGTATTACAGGCCCTCCAAAAATCAAGTTGTTCTGCCATTTCTAACTTCCCAAAAGCTGTATATGTGAATCCAGGATTTGTTATGCTTAGGCTAGGTTCCAGATGGATGAACCTTCCCTAGTGCCTTTGAAGCGTATTTTTTCCTGGACGCTTATGTCTGAGGCACACTTTTCCTTCCAAAGGTTTACCCATGGTTTAGTATTTTTTTGACCCAACGACACTAGCGTTTCTCCTCAGAAGGCCATTACTTGTGGGTCTTATAGCCCCATGCCTCCTTTTCTTTTGGTTTACAAACCTTCTCCAAAGCCACCAGTGCCCATTTTCTCCTTGTTTTCCTTTATGCTTCACAAGAAGTCCCTTTGGATGGTTCTTATTTTTGTAGAATCCCTTTGGGGTTGGGAAAATGGACATCATAAAGGTTGGAATTAATTGCAAAACGGACTTGGTTAGAATAAGTCATCTGGCTAGGTTGAGGGATATCTACGCCCAATTTTTTCACCTGCTCCTGCAATTTGTTGATTATTCCTTCCCAAGCGAACATTTTGTAAGCTTTCTCTATCAGGGGTTTGCCCAAGTACTTGGTTGGGAGTGCTCTGCATTCAAAGCCCAGAATGTTGGCCAAATTCCTTTGGATTATGGGGTTGGTATTGAAGAAGAAGATCATAGATTTGAATTGGTTGATCTCTCTGCACCCTTGGTATTTCTAAAATCTTCTAGGATTCGCTTGTAGTCTTTTTTTTTCTTCCTTTTACCTTGGTATTCCATGAAGTGCATTGTTTATCCACGAATCATGGTGCGTGGGAAGTAGGTACTTTTGAAAGGTTTGATACCTATTATTTCACCTATTGCAGTTGCACTTTTAATGCTTTGACTGAGACCTTCCATCAGAATGAAAAGCAGTGGGGGATGAAACGGCCCTTTGTCATGCCCCTCGTAATGAAGGTTTGGTTGAGGCTCCATTTATTAGCAGTGAGTATCTTGTTGTGGACACCAAGATGGCTATCCAGCTGATCCAAAGCATCGGGAGGAAACCAAATGCTTCTAGATTCTTGACCATGTAGTGCCAGCTAAATTTGTCATAAGCATTTGCTAGGTCAAGTTTGATTATCATACCCCCTCTCCTTTGGATTTTCAATGTGTGTATAAGCTCATGGGCATGGATAATATTGTCCATTATATGTCTTCCTTCCATGAACCCCAGCCTGTTCTTGGGAGACCAGTGTGGGTAAGAGGGGTTTCAATATATTTTCTATAAACTTGGAGATTATCTTATAAACAACATTTCATAGAGCTATCGGCCTGTAGCGATCTAGGGTCCTTGCTTCATTTTCTTGGGGATTAGTGTAATCATTGTAGCATTTAGCTTTTAGAATGGAGGTTGACCGTCTAGAGTCTTCCACATCCCTATAAACGTATTGTCTGACGATTTCTTAGCAAGCTTTGATAAACTCCACTATGAAGCTATCTAGACCTAGGGATTTACCGTTGAGCATCTCCTGGAGTACTTGGTCAATTTCCTCCTCCACAATCGGTTTGTTCAGGTTGTTGTTCTGTTCCTCGGTGACCAGGCAAGGGATATGCTAGACTATCCTTTGTATGGCCTCAGTTATGTCCCTCGGGTTGGGTTCTTGGGCTATCTTGTGGAGGTGGTTTACCAGAGTAGTTTCATCTCCTTATGTGACTCTCGCTCTATTCCATCCCGGTCCTTAATCTTCAATCTTCATTTTGTTATGGGCTCTTTTAGCCATGGTTGTTCTATGAAAAAACTTGTGTCTCGCTCTCCTTCCTTGGTCCATCTTGATACAGACTTTACCAAAGTGTTTCTTCTTGTTGCATCGCGGCTTCCCACGCATCCCGGTCATCCTGGATCTCTTCCTTTTTCGCTCCTTCAGAGCAGCTCCCTTGAAAATGTGCTCCTCGAGCTTTTAATTTCTCTATGTTGTTTTTCTCTTGGATTATATTCCCAAAAGTATCATTGTTCCACTCCTTGAGCCTATAATTGATATACTTTAGTTTCTTATAGAGTTTGAACATCTTGTCACTTGCTCTCGGGTTAAGTTCTCCCACCACCACTATTTGATTTTTCCCTTGAATGTCGGGTTCAATCCATAATTTCAAATATGAAGGGTCTATTCCTGGTGTGGTTTGGAAGCCTGCTTCCATTTCCATTGGCCAATGATCATATCCCCCCCAGGGGAGGATGTTGCAATCTAAGGTTAACCACTGCATAATGATTGACTCTGATACTAGGAATCTGTCGAGTATTGTTGCTACCTGATACTAGTTCATCCATTTATTGTTCCAGATGAACTGGCCATTATTTGTTTTGAGGTCTACCATCTCCGTTGTGTCTATGAACTTTGAGAATTATTTTGCATCCCTATCCAATCTTCTTGTACCTCCTCTTTTCTCCGCAAGTGACGTGATGATGTTGAAGTCCCCTGCCAGGATCCATTAGAGGTTGTTGGATCGGTTTTTTAAGGTCTTCTAAGTCTCGTATCATTCCTCTCTTTTCCTATGACACCTAGGGCCCATACACATTAGTGCAAAGAATCACCTATGTGTTTCCAATGATTTGCATGCAAACCGTGAGGGTGTGCCCGATCGCTTCGGCTGCTATTAGGCTTAGTACTTATGGGTTCCATAAGGTGAGAATTCCTCTTGCCATTTTGTGGCCTCCGATAACCACCATCTTGTACTTGTGCCATTGTTGTTTACTGATTTCCTCCATTTTGTCTGTATTGCATTTTGTCTCTTGTATAAAACAAAGATCTGGTTGTTCTTTCTTTTTTGATTCCTAAGGATTCTTTGCTTTCTCAGGTTGTTTAGGCCTCTTATATTCCAAGTTATAACCTTCATTTAAACATGTGGGGGGGGAGTTGGGGAAAAGTTTCTTGATCTTACCCGAGTATATCAGTAGTGCTCCAAGCTCCTATAGGGCCACACTATTTGATTTATTTCCTTTTTTCCTCCGTGTTTGCTTGGGTGAGAGCTATGGTTGTCCCTCGCCTACTTTGACTCCTAGGTGTCCAATCTCCCCATGTGTCCGCTTTAGTCCTCTGGATTTGGCTTCCTCCCTTAGGATAAATAGATATTGAATGCATTCAAGTTGCTCTGTTCATACATTGTCTACTCCCTGTCATTTCCATTGCTCCACTATGTTCGGGAGATCTATCCCTTCACTTTCTACAAGGTCTCTGAGATCAAGATCTTCTGTGCCTACTTCGATTGGGGTCATTTCCACATCTCCCTCTGCTTCTTGCATGGGGGTGTTGTCATCTCTGATTTCTCCATCCATTGGGGTTACAAAACTCCCCTATTCCTTCTTGTTACTTGGTTAATTGGTGGGCTCGTTTGTTGCTTGTTCTCTGGTTTCTTGAGCTTTTGTCGAATCCTTTTTGTTTTCTGCCCCTTTGTTGTTCTTGTCCTGTCCTTCCATTTTATTCTGGGTTATTTCCTATTGGGGTTCTGCTCTGATTTTTGTTTTCTCTTCTTATGGGGTTCAGTTTTATGAACCCATCCTCATCCTGTTATGGTTTGGGGTTTTTCGCTTCCTCTTTTTTATTAAGAGGGCATTCTCTGATTAGGTTTCCATGTTCATGGCATCCTCTTCATCTGAATGGGATTTTTTCATAATCTATGTTTTGGATCCATTCCTCATCCCTGAATTCCAGACTTATGGCTACTGGGAGTGCTCCTGACACATCCATTTTTATGCAGATTCTTGCATAAGATGTATATCTCCCTTTTAGGGTGGCTTATGAGGTCTTAACATATTTCCCCAGTTTGTTTCCTATTGCTTCAAAAGTAGAGGGTAACTAGTAGTCTAAAGGTAAGGAATAAAATCTCAGCCAGAACGACACCTTTTTGAAAGTCTCTTTTTTTGGGGAGAAATTTTCCTTCCATGGTCGCATGTACAGTCTTGCTGAGGTGTGGAAGTATGGCCCTCCCTCAAAGACTCTATTCCTATCCTCGAGGTTCATAAATACTACTGTGAATAATCCTTTCGAGCCTAGGTGGATCTCCACTTCTCCGTTTGGCTTCCAATGGTATTTAATCCAGTTGCGCAACATTTTTTCGGTGGGCCACAAACCCATGAACTTGCATATTAGCACATGTGTCTTCATCTGGTCCCTTTAGAGTTGCGTTTGTGGATCCTCCAGTATCACCTTGGGTATCATTGTTGTTTTGGGTTTGCATAGGCTGCGCCCTTCTGCCCCGTTGGGCATCGTTGTGTATTGCGCCTCCCTATGAATTTCTCTGGCTTCTTCTCCCACGTACTCACCTTTTCCCTGGTTCCTTTCCTGACCTTTTTCTGGGTATGATCCCGAGGTGCTTGTCACCGGTGCCTTGAAAACTATGCCTCTTGGCCCTTTCCCTCTGTCTACCACTACCTGTTTGTATGAGGGGGTACCCTTACCCCCCCCATTGGTGCTCATGTTGTCCTCTGCTATGGTCGCAATTGTCAAACCCTAGCTTGCAGTTTCTCCATATCTTTGTTTTTTGTCCAGAACTTTAAAAACCAATGTTATAAATAAAACAAAATAAAACATATTTTAATTATAAATAAAAATAGAATTAAATTTGATGGTGATGATTAAGACTCACTAAAATCAATTGGTTTATTTTACCTTAAGAAGGTAAAAGATTACTTGGATTTATCTAAAATTGCATTTTTGTGCTTAAAAAGCATTGAGAGAAGCATTTCAGGGTCACCATAGTTTTGATGACTTAGGAAGTTAGGAATGTTTGTATTGTGGAAAATATTTTTAAATTGGGATCTATTTTGGGATAAGAGGATGTGTTTTTTTTTTTCATCTTCAACCCTCTTAGTGTCACAAAGATGGCAGATTTTTTCATCACAAGGTGTTTTTGGAATTGTCGAATCCCCAATTTCAGTATCTAACTGGTTCTTATTTTAGCAATGTTGATTTTCTTTTTTTCACTTCTCAAAACTCAGAGGTACTTTTGATATTCTAAATTAGGGTTGACCACCTCCTTGTAGTATCTTATTTTCCTTTTATCCTCTAATTCTTTATCACACCCCACCTTATTCTATAATTTAGAAGTTGATAATATTAGTAATATTATATGTATTATGCATGATGGATTCTTCTTGTATTCCCCAATGATTTAGCCAACATTTTTCATCTTTATGCCATCCCCGCTTGAGTCGCTAGTGATTTTGACTACAGTGTGAAGCAATTTTTGGGAGCCTCTTGTCGTCCATGTTGTTTGTCTTGTTCTTGTAAGCTATATATATAATCCTATAAATGCTCTTGATGGGGAAAGGCTTGCTTCTATGAGGATGATCAAATATGGTTTATTTCCCTTAATTTTGACATTATAAGCTATAAACTTATTTTGGATTTGGCCTATCTTTCTCTAGGATTCTCTAGAGATAATATAACCCCAATATTCACATCCATACAAGATAACTGGAGTGATGAGAGTGTGAAAGGGAAATTTTTTCTTATCCCAAATACAAAGGTCAACTAATTTACAATTATTTTCAAGCCCATAATAAGCTTTCCAGCCTCCTTTTTTCCTTTTCTCAACGCTATAGTTCCAATTGAGCTTGTGGTGAATAAAATTCCAAGTTATTTGTATGAAGGAACTTCCTCCAAGATATTGTTGTCATATACAAAATGATCGTAGGTGATCTTTTTGGATTTAATTATCGTAACCTTTGTTTTGCCAATGTTCACAATCATGCCCATATTAGAGCATAAATCCTTGAGGATAATAAGTTCTTACCTAGGTCATAGGGAATCTTCACCATAATAAAAATATAATCAACACAAAAAATAAGGATGATGATTATATTAACGATAGTTAGGCCAACACAAATTACATCCCCCCAAAAATATTCTAACTTATCAGTATAGATGTCGAAAAGGGTAGGGGATAGGGGAAACCTTGCTTGACTCCTATATTACAGTTGATTTCTTCTGACCATCCCTCAATGTTTCTAAAATTGGAAACGACTTTCTCATATAGCCTTAGTGCAGGAGATCTTAACTCGAAAGGGAATTTATGCTCTTCTAACCTATTCTAAAGGTTGGTCTTGGGCATAGTGTCAAAATATTTTATAAAATCAATGAAACTACAAAGGAGATTAGTTTTATCATTAAAAAACTCTTATGCAATGATCCTAAAGGAAAAAAGGTGGTCCACAGTAGAATGGTAGACTTTAAACCCAACCTTTCCTTTAGTTCTTTTTACATTTATTTATATTCATGTATTTATCTTTTTTTCCAAAATACTTCGATATATATTAGCTAAAATTGATCTAATCATAAAGGTCCTATAACTAGAGGGATTTATTTTATCTCAACTTTTAAAAATAGGTACATTGAGGCTTTGAGTCCAGGTTTTGGGAAACCTTGTTGGGTAGTTATATTGAAGAGATTGTGTATGTGAGGGATGAGGACAGGTCCTCAAATTTTTAATATTTTAGCTTGGTAACCTTCAATGTCCTTATCTTTTCCTTTTGAGAGTCGTTTAACCCTAAACTTAATGTCTTCTATAGAAAACACTTCATCCTTTGTAAAACTCCTTGGAATGTTGTCTGTGACATTAGGGGATTTGTAAAGTTTTTTAAGTAGAAATTCAAATCCTTCAAGAGAATCCTATTATTTTCTTAGAATTTTCCTCTAGAATTTATTAAGATTTATCTTAAATAGGTGCAAAAGCTTCTCCTTATTTTTATTTATATATTGTTTTTTTCCCTTTTATTAAGGTTTTGTATATATTTATCTTATCATATTTTACATTCATTATCCTACCAAGGGTTAGTTGTATTGTTTTTCTTTTTACATAACACCTCAATAGATATTTTTTTAATAGAAGTAGAGAGGATTTGTGTGAATTTTTTATAGTTACCTTTAATATTGTTCTAATACATTAAGTGATTTAAAGAATGACCCGAGTCTTTTAATAAATATCGACTTTCTATTTTTTCAGAAAGTAAGTGCCTTTGGTTGTCATAGTGTTCTTTAATGGAGATTTTGTGCATCACAAAGTTTAGATTTAGGGTTAAAGGTCTATGATGAGAGTTGAGTTTGTGGTCACCTAAAAGATCAAATTTTACTATTTGCTTGTATATGGGAATATCTGATATTACATAATTAATGACACTACTAACCAACCCATGGATACAAGTCATCATGTTAGATTTTGACCACTTCATTAGACCATTGCAAATTATTAAATATTTAGAACTACGGAGCTTTATTAGATGAGTACCAAACAAATTATTGATTAGGTATTCAAACTTTCTTTTGTATCTATTATATAAGACAAGGTCCTCATCTAGACATATATGATTGGGGTTGGAATCCTTACTTAAATAATAGCTTGATTTTTTGCATCTATAGCATTAAATTCACCTAATAGGAGGATACTACCTTCATTTTTCATATCTTAGATATATTGCTCTAAGATTTTGTAGGGAGAGTTCTTATATCTCGATTTTTTTATTATAAAAAGTAGAGTTAATAGGTGCAAAATAACATATTTCTATATATATCTTCTTAGGCTAATATTTGATATCTCTATCCATATGTATCTATTGAGAATATATTTCTTATGAAGCTTAATGTGAGGATACATGTTCATTTTTATGTAACATGCTATGCCTCCAACCCCTTTAAGAGAGGACTTCTTCTTCCACGTTGACCACAAAAAAAATCTTTCTACATTAGGGCCCTTATATTCTTCATTCTCCCAAGTTTCAACTAAGAAAATAGTAGTAATGTCACTCCAGATCCAACTTATTATAGGCCCCTTACTCCATGGAAAACCATGACACCTCCAAGAGAGGATCTGGACTGTTCTAGATTGTTGATTATTATTATCTTTTTGGTATCTATCCCTAATAATATCATTTTGATTCTGAATCATTTCTCATTTCCCTTCCTTCCTTTCTTCTTTCACCTTTTGAACTTCTTTCATTCAACTTGGTTCTCTGGGATGGGATCTTTATTGATAAATATTTCTGACCCTTTTAAGCTTGGAGTTATTTTGAGTATGCCATATTTATGGTCATTAGAGATTAGCTTAACCCGGATCAACCTATATTTATTTTCAATTATTTTTCCCAACCTTTTTTCTTCTATAATACAAGTTGTCTCAATTTTTCATCTATTTTTTAGTTATTCCTTGACTATTTCGAATGTGTCCTCTAATTCTATGACCTTGTTCATTTTTTCTTTGATTTATCCAACTTAGGTTCCAAAGAATTTATAGTCAAATTGTTGATTAGTGTTTCTTCTAGCTTTGTAATATTCTTCCTAATAGTATCATTTTCTTCGACCTCTACCTCATGGTTTGATTGTTTCTTTTCTTGCCTTTGTTTTTTTATTTCTTGTAATCTAGCTTCCATTTTCTACAGCTCTCTCAAACCTTAAAATTGTGCTTTCTATCTTTGTCTCAATCTTGTCTTGAAAGGAATTTATTATCAAGCACTGTTTCCAGCTATTTTTTAAGTTTGGCTTCTCTCTTATCTACATTTTTCTAATGATTCTATATATTCATACAACTATGTTTTAAGTTGGGCTTCTCTCTTATCTACTTGTTTCTAATGGTTCTATATATTGATACATAGTATTTAGGGCTTCCTTGTTAGGTATCCTTTGAGAATTTTTGGTATGTAGGGTGAATTACTCATATTATATTAAAAATCAAAGGAAAAAAATAAGACCTACATAAGGGAGTTTTGTATTGGTTCACTAGTAGACGAGACTATTGTTCAATATTCTTCATGTACCAATAAACCATATTTCAAATTTACCATAGGGATACATCTCCTCTTTTCAAATTCATGGCTAATTCATCTTCAAATTCACAGGGAAGTATAAACCCTTTTCCTTCACTGCAGAGTATAAATCTCCATTCAAATTTACATGTATAAATATGTATTCAGATAGTAAAAACCCATGATATTTCAAATTCATTATGAGTATAAATTTTTTTATTCATATTCACAGCAAAGTAGAAACTCTTCACCATTGAAAGTTGATATTTATAGTAATAATTCAAATTTATAGTAGGGTAGAAAACCTTCACCCTTAAAAGGGCATGAGGCAAAATGTAGAACCCAGATTTATGCATAAAAAACATAACAATGTTATTTATTCCTTTCCACATCTCACATATACACCACTCAATTCACTTCAACATTCCCATTCACCAATTAAGAGAGTATGCTAATTAATTTAATTAACTGCAATAAACTAGAAAATAGAAAATTAAACATAGTAGAAAAAAATTATAACAAAATGTTAGTGAAGTGTAAAATCAATCCAATAAATACATATATAAAAGCATTTCCAAATCCTCATACATTTAAAAAAACATATAATTTAATCATGTTATTTTTTTATAAAATAATAATATTTCCAATAAATAAAAATCTTTCAATATAAAATAACATACAATTTAATAAATACAACTACAAAAACATGATGATGATGATGATTAACGTCTACTAAGACCTAGTTGATCTATCAGACCTTAAGAGGGTTTATCAATTTAATCATGTTAATTTTTTATAAAATAAACATATTTCCAATAACAAAATCTCCAATTACAATTTAATAAAAGAACATACAATTTAATAAATACAATTACAAAATATCAATACCTTAAATAAAATATAAACATTTAAATCAACCACATAATTTTTTTTGATTACAAATTTTCAAAAATAAATATTTTAAAGAAAAAAAATAAATAAAAATAAATTGATATGTATAAAGTAGATGTATTTTATATCATACATCAAATTATTTTCGTACTTACCCCCCAAAAAAAAAATAACACAAATTGATATGTATAAAGTAAATGTATTTTATATCATAAATCATATTATTTTTTTACTTGTAATTTAATAGTTTTTAATTCTATTTGTTTTTAAGTTAATGAAAATAATTACCGCTTATCATGGAGCGGAATCTTTATACTTTGTTTAAAAATTTAAAATATTGTTTTTTATAAATTTCAATAAAAGTTTATTTTTAATAT